>CAJNDV010021624.1:0-14732 GCA_905221635.1 Symbiodinium sp. CCMP2456
TCTGTGTGTGTGTCTGTGTCTGTGTGTGTGTCTGTGTCTGTGTGTGTGTCTGTGTCTGTGTCTGTGTCTGTGTCTGTGTCTGTGTCTGTGTCTGTGTCTGCGTTTGTTTGTGTTTGTGTGTTGTTTGCGCCCACTGGCTTGGAATACAGGCATGTGTCATATGTGTTGTGCTGCACAATGCACTAAATCCACATTAGATTATCGAAGGATGTGCCACATAGTTTGAATCCACAGATACGTGGTTCTTCTCCTTACGCAAGGCTACGCAATGTCATCGCTGAATGCAGCTAGCGCTCATGGCCTCGGCTTTCAACCAACATAAACTGCAATAGGTTACCAACGTTTGATCTGCATGGGTTCCTTTATGACAAAGTGCATTCACCCACTTCGGGCTGCAGCCTGGAGGGTTCAGGGCTCCTGAGAGGTTCATGCTTTCCAGTTTACCGCAGGAGACTTGGAGATTAGGCTTCAGATTGCTAATTCGCGGCGTCGCGGCTTGTGCTTTTCGAAGCCAAGCCCTCAAGTTTAAACTGCAGCCGACCTTCTGTGCCACTGGGCTTGCCGTCCACTTGGCGACCCAATCGTCCCCGTAGTGCCCCTTGAACCTGTGCTCGGAGGCCAGATTGCACGGGCTTCTCGGCGATGATCCCGATTTCAAGTAGCCAAGTCCCAGCAAAGAAAACATTTGCTAAAACCTAAACCCCATCTGGCTTCTCATACATACATGCACACATACTTACACACATACTTATTTGCTTACGTACATACAGACCTATGTACGAACGTAGGTACGCAAGCACATTCAAGGGTATCTGGTGACAGTATGGTTTCAGCTACGCGACAACTAAAGACGCTACTACTACGACGACTACTACTACTGCTACTACTACTACTACTACTACTACTGCTACTACTACGACTACTACTACTACTACTACTACTACTACTTAAAACTACTACTGCTACTACTACTACTACTACTACTACTACTACTACTGGTACTCCTACTGCTAACTGCACTACATCATCGACCTCAAGCACGACAAGGCGTAGCAGAAGCACATCATGCAGCGGCACCACAAGCTCCAGCACGTGAACAAGCCCCGCATCATCGACTTCAACCTCGTCCAGCTCTATGTCTTCAACCTGCTCATGTACCAGTACCAGTACGACGTCAACCACGTCAACCAGCATTTCATCCACGTCATCCAAGGCACAACATCCGGCTCGTCAACGTCTTTCCGATCTTCCTCTACGAGCTCACGTTCTACCACAAGCACGAGGACCTCGTCCGCAGGCACGACATCAACTTCAAGCTCAACAACAAGCACCTCGACTTCTTCAACATCTACGAGGATCAGCACGACTCCTTCTACCAGAAACACTTAGACCATCTTCCACTTCCACATCGAGTTCGACTACATGTACCAGTTGTACACCGGCATCTCCTACATCAACACCCTTACCAAGCGCGTCCCCAACATCCACATCGAACTTGACTACATATACGTTCCACATCCGCGTCGTCTACACCACCACCCTTGTCAAGCGCATCCTTCACCTCCACATCGAGCACGACAAAACATGCACCAGTTCCACATCGACATGGTGCACATCAACATCCTCGTCAAGCGCATCTGCAACATCTATCGAGTTTGACCACATGTACCAGCTCTATACCGACATCGTCTACGTCAACGACGTCCAGCATCATCTTCCAGCGCACCGTCAACATGCTCTAGCACATCTTCCTTGACATTCACGTCCACCCGCACCACTTCATCAACCTCAACATCCACAACCTACGACGACTTCCTCCAGCATGCCACATCGTTGACAACCAACTCTTCCACGTCCACTTCGTCGACGACCTCGTTGTGCACATCCACGTCATCCGGCACAACATTCTCTACGTCGACACCCGCGCACCGTCAACATCCATATCGAGTTCGTAAACATGTACAGCCCATCGCCACTGTTGCTGTCATCGCTGCAATCGGCTACGTGCAGCAGTGATGGCCCTCAATGCTAGCTCCGGGGCAACAGCATGGACTACCGCGCCTACCGGGACTACCACGATGTCTCCAATGATGGCAGATGCGGCGGTGAGCTCGCATTCAGCGCCTGTGTCAGCGGTTACCTGTTCCGGCGATGCTGCGCGCTCGAGAGGATGCGGTTTCGAGTGACGTTGCTCCTCCAGTGATTCACACCAGCGATGATCAGCATGAGGCTGTGGATTGTTTGTTGGGCCACGATCTTGATCAATGGATTAGGAACCTACCTATAGTCTCCATTGTAGTTCCTTTTTTTGGTTTAACCAATTATATATTAAGGGTTTTATAAGGTATCCCCAAAAAGGAACTACAATGGAGACTACAGGTAGTTATCCGTGGGAATGGCAATGGCTATGCAACTTCAAGTTGCCGGGCGTTGAACGCCAGTCCTCGTTTTGCATCAGACCCGGTGCAGCGGTCATGAATGAATGACTACTACTACTTACTACTACTAGTAGTACTACTACTATTGCTAGACCTACTACTACTACTACGACGACGACGACTACAACTACTACGACTACTACGACTACTACGACTACTACTACTACTACTACTACTACTACTACTACTACTAGTACTACTATACTACTTACTGTTACTACTGCTACTACCACCCAACCCACCCCCCCCCCCCACCACCAAGCACCTGTCGCTTAAACCATCGCGCAAACAGGAAACAGTTCGGAGGACTGTGCTTTTGCCGTTTCATATAAGATTAAATGGAAATGAACACCCGGGGGGCGAAACCGTTAGCAGTCAACAGCATGCAGGAACACGGACTGCTCCTGCTCCTGCTCCTGCTCCTGCTCCTGCTCCTGCTCCTGCTCCTGCTCCTGCTCCTGCTCCTGCTCCTGCTCCTGGTCCTGCTCCTGCTCCTGCTCCTGCTCCTGCTCCTGCTCCTGCTGCTGAATCAAAACCACCTGCTAGTACTAAATCTTGTTTTCGCACACAAAAATGTTTAATGTTATCGGCTGTCCTGTGTATGATACTTAATAAGGTTTTCCCATTCCTCAGTGCTTTTTGCTGCAGTCTGAGTTTCCACAGCAGCCCTACACCCTACCCTCCCGCGGCTCCTACCACCTGCCGTCTCCTTGCAACCTGACTATCACACACCTTAACCATAAAGCTTTAGCCTAAACTGAACCCTCAGCCCTATAAACTCACAACCTGATGATGCGGCCTGCAGTTCCCGTGGGGGCTGGGTTAGGGTCTTGGGGTTTGGGGTTTAAGGCTTCCTTGCCAAAGCATCTGCTACAAGAATAGGAATTGACGTGAGCTTCCTCATTCAGTGTTCGCGATTTAGGGTTTACCTATAGTCTCCATTGTAGGTCCTTTTTGGGGATACCATATAAAATCCTTAATATATCATTGGTTAAACCAAAAAAAGGAACTGCGATGGAGACTCTAGGTAGGGGTTCAAAAGATCCGCACACAAGGGTGCGAAAGCTGCGGGTCGGAGCACCCTCCGGCGCAAAACCCAAGGCCTCAGTTGCCGACCTGAACCCTGGAGAAAGCAATAGGGTTTAGGGTTTAGGGAACCCTAAACCCTAAACATCTGAACAACCACTTTCGTCTTTGCTTCAATGCCCAAACAACGAACTGCTCAACTCTTTAAAGTCTATAGGCACTAGTCTTTCAGTACTCTACGTGAAAGCAACAGCCTATCAACGGGCCAAGCGGCTGGGAGGCCGTGTAGTACTTACCATCGTCCGCATAGCGATAAGCTTGCATGTTGAAGGAGGCCCGGATTGCCTGGAGTCGGTTCTGATTTGGGCTGGGGTTTGAGGCATCTGGACCCGAACCCGAAACCCTAAACCCTAAACCCTAAACCCTAAACCCTAAACCCTAAACCCTAAACCCTAAACCCGCCAGACGTTAGGGTCTGGGAGGTTGAATCTTAGGGTTTGATGTTGGGACTTTCTGTGTGTCTGAGGCCTGTGGCGCCTTGGACCGTGGGGTGCGGGGCTTGGGCTTTAACGCCTAAACTCGAAAAGCAACTTGAAACCTTGACCCTAAACCCTAAACCTAGAACCCCTTGACCCGAAACCGAAGCCCCGTAACACAAAAAACCTCGCCAGAAACCGAAACATGGATTGGTAAGTAGTGGCCTTCTCTAGGGGGTTCATGGTTTCAGAAGGGATGTTGAAGACTAAATACGGTTCATGGTGGTATGAAGGTCTTTTGTGCCTAAACCCTGCACCCTTTTAGCCCTAAACCCTAGCCCTAAACCCTAACCCCAACCCCTAAACCCTAAACCCTAAACCCTAAACCCTAAACCGTAAACCCTAAACCCTAAACCCTAAACCCTGAACCCTAACCCCAATCCTACAGCCTAAACCTCAACGGCGCCTCAAGGACCATCAGAGACATGTAAGAGTTAGATTTAAAGGGGACCTCGTTCTAGAACCCTAAGTCCCTTGGGGGCTCCTTTAAGAGTTTAGGGTTTAAGGTTTAGGGTTTAGGGCACGGTTTAGGGTTTAGGGTTCAGGGTTCTAGAGCCTTTGCATAAAACAATGGCCTTAATAACTAGAAAAAGGTATGCATGGGGTCATATTAGTTCACTGTAACGATAATGTCAAGGAGCCCCAAGGCATAGAATATTATTCATCACTCAAGCTTGTTTATTCTAATCCCCTGTAAGCCAACATGAAACCCTATCAAAAGGGCTCAGGGATAAGGGTTTAATCATAAACTGCTCGGGATTAAGGCCTTAACCGAAATGGCATGGATTCAGGGTTTAGCCGTAGGAAGCCCTGTTGCATTGGAGGTTGAAAAAGGGGAGCCGGCTCACATAAAACCGAGCCTCCATGACGAGGCCCATGATTTCAGGCATCTTAGTCTTAACGTTTAAGACTTAGGGCTTTAGCTTCGACCAATATCGTAAATCCTTCAAACCCTAAACCCGAAACGCGACACCATACCCACTCTGACCTTCGAGAAACCGCGAAAACACTGGGCCCTGCCCCGAAACTCTAAACCTCACGGACTGCCAGGCTTCAGGCTACAGGGATCTAGGGTTTGCATGGTGGGGATTAAGGTTTAGGGTTTATAGGGTTTAGGGTTTAGGGTTCAGGGTTCAGGGGCCCTGCCCCGAAACACTTAACCTCCAGGGTTCAGGAACCTCATCGGCAGCCGTCTTCTTGTCATGATGGGCCTGGTACGCACTCTTGAACTTGTCCTTGGATGCGGCTTGCAATGAGAGGCCCACGTTCCTCGTAGTGGACTTCGGGTGTAGAAGCCAGGATGTTTGAACGGTATTGTCCTCGTGAACTTGGAGTAATTACGTAAGGTGTGGAGAACCCCAATGCCAAACATCTGGGTGTTTCGCGAAGATTTCAAGCTTGACGGCATCACCCTAAACCCTAAACCCTAAACCCTAAACCCTAAACCCTAAACCCTAAACCCTAAACCCTAAACCCAAAGGCCTGATGCACTTCCTGGGCAAGTGGCAGGTTCACAGCCCGCGGCAGCCGACTCCATTGCCAGCGCCTGGGCCTCCTGGCAAGAACGTAAGATTTCTTGACCATTCGTGCCATGGGCCCAACAAAACTCAGCTTTCTGCTAGCACTAGAAGGAAATTTCAAAGCAGTTGTAGCTTCCTATCAACACCCAGTTTCGGGGGTTGGGGACATCCTCCCCGACCCTGGAACAGGGGCCTGAATGCAGTTCAGGGCAGTGTATCCATTTAAAGGATCATGGGACTTAGTAAGTAGGGTTATAAGTCCCTTAATTGGGGTTATAAGAAAAGTTACCCTAATTGATGTACAGGATTCACGGTGCCAGCTTCCATTGCGGACCTACCTGCATCGGACGAATTGATTTTTTTCACGGCAACCAAAGCTGTGACTTGTTGAGTGCTGGCTTCTGCCGAGAAGGGCAGTCTTCCACGACCGTGCTTAACACTCGTTTGGAATTGACTGCATGACTCAAGGGGCTTACCGTAGCCTTCCCTTGGGCCCACACAAAAACATGCACTGCACATCTGAAGCTAATTTCCACAGCCTGCAGCTCGGGTCGTCAACACTCCTCCTTTATCGCACCGAAAGGTACGATCAATTTCTGACCGATTGACCAGATGTGCGGAGCTGTGCGTTGAACAGTTGTTCGTACTCCTGAGCTCGCTGTAGATCCTCCCCATAGTTCGCTCTCTTGTCAGGGTCATTTTCCGACCTATTCAGACAATATTGGCATAGCCTTCTACACTCAACCCGGTCAGCAGTTCCACGATGTCTAAAAGCATGACAGTCGTTGTATACGTGGTAGCACTCATTCTGCGGCACAATGAATACTTCCCCTGCTGGCTCGTGAACATATCGTAGGATAACTCTGGTGTCTCTCGGGGCGACCTGCTCGAAGACGCCAGTTTGACAGCTCACTTCACGAACTTCCCTTTTTTCTCCTGCTAGCTGTCGCAGAAGTTGAATCCTCTCATTGGCCTTCTCCTCTGCTGTCATAGTGTGCGGTTCCCTTGACGAGCTTGCCGTAGATGAGACCCTTTGTGGGACTCGAGGTTGTTTATTCGGAGAAAGCTTGCTATCAGCAGCCCGCTGCTCCAGACTGCCTCCAGTTCTAACCTCGATCTCACGCTGGATCGCCGAAGTTGTAGCATCCCTCAACTTTTGAAGTCGTCTCAGTCTTCTGGATCTTGACCCAGGTGCCACATTGTCGTACAGCAGCCAAACAAACCACTTCAGCAGCTCCCAAAACACTAGTGCCAGGATTAAGGCCCCCCACAAAAGAGCCCATGTGACAATGCCATAGTCCACGCTCATCCCCGTTCGGACTACCAGCGGCTCCTCTTCGTCCCAGGTATGGCTCTGTCCAGTTGTAGCTTGCGCCAACACCAACAGTGCAATTAACAACTTAGGGCAGGAGTTAGGGGCTTTAGCTCTGCTGCTGCTGCTTTGCTTGCTGATGTATGCGATCCTTGCGCCATCGTCCTCATTGACTTCGCCAGGGTTCAGGAGATTCATCAGTCTTCCAAGCGTACGCATTCTTTGAGAGGGAAGGGCCTTGGTAAGAATATCAGCTACCTGTAGCTCACCGACGCGGTGCGTAATCGTCACCTTCTGAGCCTGCACTAACTCTGCCACCCATGAGCTCCTCAATCTTAAATGACGCGTTCTCCAACTTCCTGACCCATTTGCAATTGACAAAGCCGACGTCGAGTCTGTAAATAGGTGTATGTCCACCTCATCTGCTTGAACATCATGTAGCATTGCCGCCACACTTTGTACGCCAGGACCGCCTCCGAGATCGCAGTAAGCTCTGCTTCTGCGGTACTCAACGTTATGGTGCTTTGTCTTGAGCTCTTCCACGATATAGCGCATCCGTGTAAGAATAGGATCCATCCCGAATGGCTTCTTTCACCATCCGGAGCAAAGCTGGCATCAGAGTAGCCGGTAAGGCCGGACCCATCGGACTGCATAACCAACACTTGATCGATCGTGCGTTGGAGGAAGGCGATGGTCTTTTCGGCTATTTGAACCGCACGCCTTGGAGCTTTTGTGGATAGGGATCCGACTAGCGACGCCACATACCCCAGATCAGGTCTCGTCCGTTGCGAGACCCACAACAGCTCCCCGGCGCATCGTTGCGCCGCTTTCAGCTCAGCTTCTGTATACTCACCTTCTTCTGGCATTGTGCTAAAAGTAGCGAGCTCTTTTGACACCGGCACAACATCTTTTCTTGTGGCTGGCAGATTATGAAGACGTACAAGTTCTTCAATATATGATCTCTGTGACAATGCAAACCCCTGGATATTTCGATACCGAGGAATCTGATTGTCCCGTCAGACAGCATCTGTAGGTCATTGGTGCTCCAAACGGCCTTTATTGCTGAAGCCAGCTCCTGTATGATAGAAGGATGCCCACAAAGCAACAAGTCATCGACATATACCACCAGAATGCCAATTAGGACAGAGCCTTCTTGAAGAACTGACCACCACGACGGCTCAACTCTTCCCTGCAATAGAGTGACTCTCTTGCCTTCATGCACAATCTGGATCTGAGCTAGACATAGGTCCCGGTACATTCCCCATAGACGCGGTGACTCTTGTAGGCCATATACTGCATGTGTGAGGCGCCACAACTCCCCTGGCTGACATAGTCCTGCTTTCACCAACACCTTCGGGGGTACTCCATAGACCAGCGGGGCTCCTGGCAGCGCAGCAAACGGGGTCTGTAAGAAGGCCGCCACTATATCCAGTATGCCAACATCCCAGCCGAACATCTGGGTTAGGGCCAGAGCTGCACGTACCAGTTCTGCAGGAGCTGTATTAGTATATACTTCGCCAGGCTGATGAGACGCTAAGTTCCCGCATATTACTATTCTTGACTTGCGCTTGAAGAAGGAGTTCAACGTCTCACCTTCTTGAGGAGGATCTGGCGGCTTGACAGTAAAAACTGCTTTCATAGGAATAACCTGTGCTCTCCCAGACGATATCTCCTCCTGAACCTGAACATCATTGCTCCAGACCTTGTCGACCGCATGCGCAAGAGATGCCACCTCTTTTTTTAGTGAAGGCACCCATTTATCGAAGTGAGTGGCCACCTCTCGGGGATTAACTGTATAGACCACACTCAGCGGCCCATCCAGGCTTCCCAGGATCTCCTCCACACCATCAGTAAAGGAAACTTCTGCCTTTGCGCACCTGACACATTCTTGACCAATGCTGCTTGCCAACATTGCTGTCTGCTCACCACCATCCAGCACCAAGCACATATCCCAGTGAGACCACACTTCGGTATCACATTGCGTCATGCTACCTGACGTCCAAGCGCTCGTAGTTGATGAGGATATTGTGCTTTCTGGACCCTTGGGGTCAATGGTACTGTCATCCTGATTAGATGGCTCGCTCTCAACAACCACATCCTCCAGTCCAGTTGTAGGCTGCAAAGAGAAAGCATTAATGCTGATAATTGCTCCTGTACCTTCATCGTAGATTGGCATAGGAAAACCCAGAGACCATAAGTGCTGTCTGTCAACTGCCGTCAGATTCTGCAGAGTTCCAGGTGTGTACCCCACAATCACCAATCTGTCACCTGTCCATGGTAGCACAGCATGCCGACGATGTGGATTCAGCTGAAACACACTTCCCTCCTGCAGAGGATAAGAGCACCCATATCGGGTGCGACCATCAGGTGACTGAAGCTCCAGAACTCTGCCTTGAACAACATCTCCTGGTCTGAGTTCTTGCCAAATCTCACCACCTCTCCTCGGCATTGTAAGTGGCAGTAGGTAGTTAAGCGTACCAAAGGCATTATTGCGATCGATATGAACTTCCGTCTCGTTGTTGACTGAGACAAAGACCGCCGCGAACTCAGCCTCCGGAGCCTTGTCCACCACCAACTTCAACAGGATCATCGCAAGCCACGGTCGCTCTAGCGTAGCCCTTGTAATGCCCGTTTTTCCACCAAAACGAAACATCCCATAAACATTCTCCGACGGGGCTAGGATCCCACATACCTCCTTCACAATGGCCTCCGCCTCCTCCTGCGACCATACTTGTAGGAGAGCTTCTGCACGGGATTTGAGCGCTTCCTCTTGTTCCACCGATAGCTTCGTGACCGCCACAACATCCCCACTACCAGCAGACTTGCCTCTAACCCTCCGACTAGGACCTTCTGGCTCATCTGCTACCAACTCTCCCTCAACTGGCCCAGGATCATGTAGAGAACTTCGAACATGAAGAGTGTGCACGAACCTCTCCCCATCATCATCTTTGACATAGACCAGATGCCCTTTATGTAGACTATCTGACCTTCCAACATACGTCCCTGTAACCCATCTTGGAGCCAGATCGTCAAGCTTAGGTCCTTCCATTTGTCGCTTCCGCACAGTGACCTTTGCCCCAAATGGAGCTGCCAGCAACGGCTCAAATCCCAGCACGTCAGACCGCTGCATTGTAGCCGCCGTAGACACCGCCATAGGCCACAGCTGCTGGGGCAGCTTGGAAGACAAGAGCAGTGTACGCGCTCTCTGCTTTATCCATCTCACTGTTGACTCTGCTGCACCATTTGTACGATGATCACCTGCTTCAGACGTAGTTACTCTGATTCCTTGATTCTTCAGCCATTGTTTGGACGCTTTGGCTTGAAACTCCATACCACGATCCGAGTGAAAGCGAAGAACTGGTATGTTGAGAGCTTGGCAATAGAGGATTACGTCCTGGATCGCCTCTAGCACCGTTGGGGCCTTCTCGTCCTTGATGCCTGCAGCGAAGATCAGGTTCACCAAGTCTGGAGCTGCGAGATCTAGGTCTTCTTCAGGATCCTTTTTCTTAGCAGGCTCATCTTCTTGGTCTTTGTCCTCGTCCTCTGCTGGCTCTGGGCGAATTGCCTCCTTTTCTGACCCAACATCCACAGCTAATCCATCATCCTTCTCCTCGTATTTGCCCTCCTCCAGCTCCCCGTTATCATACTCCACCCAAACTCCTCGGCCATCTTCAACAAAAGTTCGTGGAACTCGGAGCTTGGCAACAAAGATGTACTTATGCGGTTTTGGGAAGGCACCTCTTGCATTTGGGTCCAAACCGCCCACCTTCACTGGCCCTGCCAAATCCGCTGACAGAACAAACGCTGATGGATGCTCTACCCGGGCATGTCGCCTTCCAGTGGCCCCGGCTTGCACGCATACAGCGCAATCTGGACGGAAAGGTAAATGACCTCGACGAACATGTTCCCTCCACTGATCGGCACTCATACGAACCATCCTGGGAATAACACCCCAGTCCCGTAGCGCTAATACGAGGTGCTCATAGAACTCGTTCGGCCACACACAAGCCGGCGCCTTGTCAGGATCCGGGGCCCCAGCTTGCCATTTCATACGCAAGCCATTCAGGTGCTTGAGCTGTAGATTGGTTCCTATAGTTGTGTGACGGGTGTACGCTTTACCGAAGGCCGCCATGTCAAAGCTGTACGAGTGGAATCCAGCTTCCAACGCATACTCCGTCCAAAGGGAAGTCCTCCAGAAACTGACGACATCCGGATACAGAGGATCACCAAACTGTAAATAGCCACGAGGATCCCTTGGGTGCTCTAGAAGAAATGCCACCTCTTTGTTTGAAGACACCCCGGTAGTAGATCTCACCCGACCAGCCATTGAAAGTGCATGTAGATATATCATGCGGGTCAGAAGCTGAGTTTCTCTGTTGGCCTTCCAAACATCTGCCTCAGGCTGTCCTTGCCATCCACCATACAAGAACTCTGGAGACCTCACAGGCTCTGGACCTCCTGCAACATGTCTTGAGATCATAAACGTAGATTGAGGAGGACCACCGATGATCGCAGCGATCTTACCAGTCCGAGCTGCGAACTCCAACGCTCGCCAGACCAATGGCTGCAAAATATCCTGTGTCTTGCCTCGCTCGATATCCAGCTCGAGGATGGTGTAGCCATGTCCCTCCAAATACTGTAGGTTTTTTCTCTCTTGCTTTCCACGGAACAGGTGTACTAGCCATTTGTCTGAGGCCCATAAGCGCTTCCTGGTTCTTCTGTTCAGGTGCTGTAGTCCCTTGAGAGACTCCCAACCATTTGCTTCTGGAAACGACTCAACCAGGCCCTCCTTGCAAGGCTTTGGCACCTCCTGCAGAAAAGGGGCTGCCTCGATCGCCTTCAAAGCTTCCGAGGCCATTGCACCATCCACATAGGACATGAGGAAATCAAACCACGTTCTTTCCATTGCTAGCGCTGCTGCCTTTACCCGCCTCTTGGTTGCATCTGTATTACTGCGAAGAAGCTCTAGATTTTCATCCTCAAGCCGAGCTATTAGGCGAAGCGCATCATGCTCTGCAATTTCAGGACATCCCTCACGTACTCGTAGATTGTAGGCATCACCATCTCTGCCCTCAAGTCTGCAACGATTGCTGTTCCACGTCATAGTGTAGCCCAGTTGTCCCACCAATGCTCCAAGTGGTACTATAGGAGCCGACGAATTCATAGTAGACGTTGCTGTCGAAGGCACCAGAATAGTCCCGGCTTTGTTCATCCGCAAACTCACAGACTCTCCACCGGCCAAGTTAACTACCACTGGCTTGGCCTCAAGCCATTCCGCCTCCGAGCGCGCTTGTCGTAGAGCATGTGTTGCACCTGAGTCCACAAGGGCAAAGGTTTGTCCCCCGCCACCAATCGGATAGTGAGCTTTCAAAGACACCACATTGATCGAGGGGGTACTGCTTGGAGCTGCACCTGCTACCTTCGCGGCTGCCTGCAGCAAGGTTTCCAAAGTCCATACGGGCTCCCCTGACACGACTGTAGTAGACGATGGAGAAATTTCGCCCTCAGGTTCCGCCTTCACTGTGCCACAGCCGGGGCCAGGGTAGTCGATGTAGCTGCTGCTTGTCCTCCTCCTCCTGGAAGATTGGGCCTTCCAGCTGGTCTCGGCGCCTTAGTAGGACACTCACGTTGACGATGATCTTCTCCTCCACATACTAGACACCGTTTTGCACGCTCAGCCTTTGAGAGATGCGACATGTCGTGGTTATACGGGCACTTTGCACCTCTCCGACACCCGCTCGGCTTGAAAAAGTATTTGCACAAGCCCTTGCCGGATCCCGTAGTCGTCTGAGGTCCTGTTGAGGTAGGTGATGTCGGAGTCGATGTAGCACCCATAGCTTTAACCCTGACCGGTGCTCCCAGGTGGCCAGGTCTCGAAGCAATCAGCGCTTCCATCTCAGCCTGTAGATGTTGTTGATAACGTGAGACGTCTGCCTGTGACGGCTGGGTGTCGATGCGTAGACTGGACCTGAGCAGCTGAGTGCGAAATTGCGCATCCAGGTTCTCCGTCATAAACTTCGAGGTCGTTGTAGTTAGGGTCCTGGCTAACACCGAGGTCACGACATCTCTGCATCCACCTTGGCCACGCACGAAGCCACACCAAGCACTCTTCCATGGTTTCAAACTGCGCTGAACTTTGAAGATTGCTCAACACTGTGGACCTTTCAGACGCTCCTCCTGGTTGATACGTAGTGTGAAGTCGGAAAAGAATCATCGGGGAACTTTGCACCGCCCTTCTTGCGATGAGGTCGTGCTTGACTGTATCCGGTAGGCTTTGAAGCACCAGCGAGCATGCCCTTGCGTTCACCCTTGTCCACTTACCCTTCGTCAAAGCCTCGTGGTCCCTCGGCTCAAGTTGCAGCCGCTCCAGAGGCGAGGCCGCAAGCCACTTAGAGTAGGTGTCCTGCACTAGGTCCAACACTTGAGTCCACCACGAACCTGACGAAGAGGATAAGTCTTGCATCGGAACCGCCACCTGCGCCAACCAGTCTTGCAGCAGTATCCCCATGGCATTTCCCTCGGGCGGCGGCAATGTTGGCAGCGCAATTGTTGTGCTCTTCACCTGCTCAGGAGCTTCATCCCCATCAAAATCCCGTTTGAGCGACTTCTCCTGGAGCTCCTGAAGACTGGTCAAATTGCGGGTAAGTGCCTCCAGGATCACAGCTGTAGAAGATACTCCTGCTTGCTCCTCCATAGGGGGTGGAGCAGCTGTCTTCGGAACTGACGGCTGTCCAGACCGACTTGCAGTCAGCTCTTCCCACAACGCCCCAAGAGGATCGCGCCATGGATTAGGACGAGCTTCCCCCCTTTCACCTGGATCACGACTAGGTACTGTAGGGCGATCAGGTACACTAGAAGGAGGCCCTGCATATATCCCATCGCCCCGAACTTCAGCTCCGCCTTCATGTGCTGGTACATCTTGTCTGCTTTCTTGTTGATATAGTCGAGAGGCACCCGCTGCGCCCATATTTAGTGACTGAACATGTACCAACTGCTCCTGAAGACGATGGTTGTCATTCTCCGCTTGCTGCAGTCTATCCAGTAGGCTTCCTAACTGTCGTTGGACTTCAGCTTGGATCGCTTCTGCCGGAATGCTGCTGCTGCTTGGGGTATAATGGTGATTAGGGATTACACCCCCTAGAACCCTACCATCAACACCACCTGCACCTTGCCAAGGACCAGAGTTCGATGGCGCTGCTGGGTACGTTGGCGGCGACGCCACCACACTGCTTGTCTGCTCCAGTGTACTCCTCGGCATTGGCGGCGACGGCATAGGACTTGGTAACCATTGCACCGAAGGCGCCTTGAACATCTCACCAAGGCGGTTCACCCAGCCAGGCCAAATTCCAGACTGTCCTCCACGCGGACCCAAAGCAGAGCCCGTTCTTGACCTCGATGATCTCGGGGTATGAAAAACTCCCGTACCCGAGCCAGTTGCAATATCTCGTTGAACGTCCACCTCCATCTGCACTGGTTGTTGCGCAGCTGACATCACCCTGCTTGGTCCATCTTGGTTGGACGTGTCTGCACTGGCCTGTAGTCCCTGCGCCACAACCCCTTCAGAGTTTACCGCTCCACTTTCCCCATTGGGATCACCATCTTGCACCATGGCGGTCGTTGTGGACGATGGACCAGGGGCCTCACTTGCTCCTCCACCGCCTTTTTCACCCTCCGCCACAGCTTTGTCATTCATCTGCAGCTGATCAGATCCATCCGCCAAGGAGGGACCTGATCGCGCTGCTCCGGTTTCCTCCGCCCAACCTCCCGACGGTCCAGGGAGTCCATTCACTTGCGGCTGCACAGCACCAGCTTGGGCGCTCATAACCTGATGTACAGGATTCACGGTGCCAGCTTCCATTGCGGACCTACCTGCGTCGGACGAATTGATTTTTTTCACGGC
>CAJNDV010021624.1:36695-54657 GCA_905221635.1 Symbiodinium sp. CCMP2456
GGTTGAGGGTTGAGGGTTAGGGCTTAGGGCTTCCATTATCTTCTTGGAGTGGCCCCTACACTCTAAACCCCCAAACCCTGAACCAACCCTAAGCCCCTAAACCCTAAACCGTAAGCCATCATATAAGGGACTGTTAGATTGTGGGTCGGAGGCTGGTTCAGGCCGCCTCACGTAGTTCACATTAAAGAAACGTCGGTTCCCAACTACGTAGGGGCTGCGCCCTTGGGCGCCAGCGCAGCATTTTGTGTTTTTTATTATCAGAACCAACGTCAATTGAAACTCAAACTACTTTGCTTAAACCTTTAATCAACCAGCACCAGCCAAGCAAAACTAATTCGAGTAATATGTTTGTATGTACACGGAGGACCTGTCGGTGGGGTTCGGGATTCGGGCTTCCGGAAAGGATTTCGGGCTCTCGTGGGGAAGCATCCGGGCTTTCGTGGGGAGGATTTGGGCTTTGGTGGGGTTTCGGGCTTTGTGGAGAGGGAGTCGGGCTTTCTTTCGTGGGGAGGGTTCTGGGCTAGGGATCTGGGCTTTCGTGGGGAGGATTCACTTCGGGCTTTCGCGGGAAGGGATTTTGGGCTGTCGTGGGGAGGATTCTCGGCTTTCACCAGAATCTGTCAAAACTCTGGTCGATGGAACTCTTTGAAGCAAGCGAACCGATTTTGCGAATGTTAGCACGGTTAGAGCTGCTTAGGGCAGCCCCAGTTGTCTTGAGCGCCACGCGGCGCTGGCGAACCCGAAAACCCGAAACCCTAATGTAGGGGCCTTCATAATTAGAATAGGGTTTTGGGTCCCTTTAAAGGGATCTATAAGGGTTCTATAAAGGGATCTGTAAGGGGCTTAGGGTTTAGGGTTTAATACAGGGGCCTTAATAATTAGAATAGGGTTCTGGGGCCCATTATACTAGAATCTTCATAAGGGGCTCCCAAAATATTATAAGTAATTATTTAGGCCCCTCTCCTACACCGTGAAGACTTTCGAGGTTCGGGTGGGTTTGCTTTAAGGCCCAGGCTCACAAGAGCTGAAGGTTCCTGCCGAAAAGTACTTCTGAACCCCGAAACCCCCAAACCCTAAATCCCTCAACCCCTAAATCTGTAGTTCTCTAAATTCGGTCCCTTTTTAGGTTCCCAATATAGTAAGGCAGCCTTATACAAAGGACCCTAAAAAGATACCCTAGTTTAAAGAACTACCTAAACCCTCAAACCCTCAAACCCTCAAACCCTAAACCCTAAACCCGAAACCCTAAACCCTAAACCTAAACCCTCAAACCCTCAAGCCCTAAACCATGAACCGCAAACCCTTCCAGGACCTGCTTCCGCAGCTGTGCCCAAAAGATGGAGATCTGATCCTGGCGGTTCTGGTCGCTTCTTGAGGCTTTAGGGTTGAGGGTTTGGGGTTTAGGGGTTTAGGATTTAGGGTTTAGGGCTTAGGGTTTAGGGTTTAGGGCTTAGGGGTTTAGGGTGAGATTCCCAGGGTTCAAAACTTCCGGGAGCTCAGAGTCATGTGAATAAGAAGACGGTTTCTACAGGGGTTCAGTCAAATTACAGGGCTTCTACAAGGGCTACTACGCCGGCGGAAGTAGGGTCCTTGATAGTGCAAATAGGATTTTGCGGACCTTCTGCTATAACTAGAACTGTACAGGGACAACCTAGGGAGAATATGACAAATTATTCAGACCCCTATATGGGTAGTTCTCTGAATTAGGGTCCCGTTTCAAGTCCGCAATACAGCACCCTTATCAACAGGACCCTAAAGAGGACCCGAATTCGGAGAACAACCCTAAACCCCTAAACCCCTAAACCCCTAAACCCCTAAACCCTAAACCCTAAACTCTAAACCCTAAACCCTAAACCCCTAAACCCCTGAAACCCTAACCCCTAAACCCTAAACCCTAAACCCTGGATCCGCTGATCCCAAACCCTAAAGTCCGAAACCCTCCAGGTGGCCCAAAAACATACTGGGCTGTAGGGTTCTAGGGTTTAGGGTATAGGGCTTTAGGGCTTTAGGGTTTTAGGGCTTCAGGTTTAGGAGGTAGAGTTTTAGGGTTTAGGGATTTAGGGTTTTCGGGTTTAGGAGGTAGGGCTTTAGGGTGTTAGGGTTTAGGGTTTCGGGTTTGAAGGTGTGCAGTAGGGTTTAGGTTCAGCGTGAATGTGCCTGGAATTTTACCGTCTCGTGCTGGGCTTTCTGAGATGAGGGAAACAGTTACGGCCTGGGTTCAGGGTTCAGGGTTTAGGGACTTCCTAGTTTGTCTTTCTTAAATGCGCCAGCTGCGTTCGATCCAGCATTCCTGGTTGTTTTGTGCGGATGCGGCCACGAGGCAGCCGACTTGCCACATCATGAATGGCCTCATTTCGAGAAAGTTGACGTTGACAACAGGCTGGTCAACAGCCCCTTGTTCACCAAGCGGAAAGTCTTCAAAAAACAGGCTAGACGTACACAGGCTGCTGCCAGCTCCACGAGGCACCCCTGCCACCGCTTCTGGTAGTAGGTGGCGGCCAACTTTCCAAGGGCATGCGCACGGGCAGCTGCAAGAAGGATTGCTACAATGACAGAAGGCGCCGTTCACGAGGCCGGCCGATGAGCATCCCGCTACCCAGGAGCCGCAGCGGTGGCGTGAAGGGCTCGATCTTGCTCCTTTTTCAGACATGCACTTGTGAAGGAAATGGAGACCGCGGCTCCAATTCCAATCTCCCCTTGCGAGCGCGTGGAATTTAAATTTGTCCGCGTTCGGCCTCGGTCTCAGCCACGACGGACGTGTCACTCTACAACTCAAAAAAATAGTCAGCAACCTACCTTGAAGTACCAAAGCCTGCTTCTTTGGTTCCTGATCATAGACTCCAGATGCGTTCTCTTAACAGCCAGGCTTTTTTGGGCTAGCCCTAAGCCGTGAATCCTAAAATGCTCAAGCCCCAAAGGACAAAGAGCCCTACTAGCCTTGTAGCTTCCGGTACCATGGCTCCAATAAGTCATTTTGAGCTGTAAATCCTCAACCCCAAAACCTGAACATTAACACTAATCCCTGCACCCTGAACCCTAAACCCTAGACTTATTCAACCCGACACCCTAAACTAAGGCTCTGGACTTTGGAACTACAGCCAATTATCGAGGCTCTCGTGCTCGACCCAATCATCGGTTCAGCGTCAAGGGCTTAGGATTTGGTTTAGGGTTTAGGGCCAGTTTAGGGTTCGGGGTATAGGTAAAAGACAGAGAACAGAGGGTGAGGGACAAAAACGAAGAGAGAGCACTCGAGCTCAATGCTTAGGCTCCCAATCGAAACATCTGCTCTTACCCCGCGGCGTGGGAGGGTTTAGTCTACCTCGTTTCCAGACCTCCGAACCCCCAACATAAGCCTAACAAGACTTGCTCATCTGAACAGCCGCTGCAGGACACGCAGTCGCACTGTGGATTGAAAGCCCATACACCCTGAACCCGAAAACTCAAAGCCCCCATTCCTTACAGCGGAGACCTGAAGCTTAAACCCCTGAGCCCCAAAACCTTGGACCCCTAAACCCTCAACCCTAAATACCCTGAGCCCCAAACCTGAAACCCCTGAACCCTCAACCCTAAACACCCTGAGCCCTAAACCTCAAGCCCCTACACGCTACACCTCACACCCCCAAACCCTAAACCTTAAACCCCTAAGCCCTAAACCTTAAGCCCCTAAACCCTAAACCTTAAACCCCTTAAGCCCTAAGCCTTAAACCCCCAAACCCTAAACCTTAAACCCCGAAGCCCCAAACAAGAAAACGCATCTGAACCCTGAAGCCCGCAGCTCTCCTCGGGAATGCCCCAGTGGGCCAGCAATCTGGGCCATTGGGGTCCCTTTTTCGGGTCTTCTTTATAAGGGTGAGGGTTTAGGGTTTAGGGTTTAGGGTTTAGGGTTTAGGGTTTAGGGTTTTTTTCCGGTGATGTCAGTGTCTTGACGACGCACTCATCAATTCCGAACAAGCAGTGCCTAGAGTACAGTAAGGTCCTCCTTCCCGGCAAGCAAAATTGCACGGTGTGGACCAAACAACACAAAATTGCTGCAAATCAGGGCTGCAAGATCATTCTGTACGAAAAGACCAAGCTCCTCCCTCCCGATTGCAGCTGCTACGCTGTTGGCCAATCGCCATTCAGCCGTGCCAGAGTCCTGGCTTTCAAAAAAGTGCTGCATCTCTACACCAGTGCCATTCTCGACTACCCTCTTCCTATGAAGCAAAAACAGGTTGTAGTCCATACATCCCCGGAATCTGTCGAAGATGTCATGACCTTCCGTTGGAGGGGTAGGAGTGGGTGGGCTTTCCTTGGCTGAGCTAGGAACCAAGGTAGCCCACCATGGCTGTGGCCCGATCAAATCCGCCACCGGTAGGGCGCAGCGTTTGGCATCCTTCTGGGTTGGAGCGTCTTCGACGATGTCGCAGTGTTCGAAAACCATCGCGCAGCGAGATGAGCGCCGAAGGTGATCTCTGAGCCTGTCTCTCGTCCAGTATTGCTTGCGGCAAATCTGGCACGCCGTTCCAAAACCAAAAGATGCCGGGGATTTGTGGAGGTGGAGTGCACTGCGGTGTGCCGCACACGCCGCAGCTGAACGAAAGCACAAACCGCAATCAGTGCAGGGGAATGAGCGCACAGGATCTCCAACCTCACCAGTTCGGACAAAGGTGCACCCATTGTCACTAAGCCATTGATGTAGCGAGGCCTTGCGCCACGCCGTATCTCGGAGGGCTTGACGCGACTCGATGCATCGACGTTTGAAACGCTTCAGCAAGCGGGAGGTGTCCTTGGAAGTAAAAGTCCATGCCTCCCAAAGGTCCACAGTCTGAGAAGACTGGAGGGACAAGAGGGTCGGAGATTGAAGGACTTGGCCCAGGACCCCAATATCTTTGTGCACAGCATTCAGCCAAGTGCCTTCGCTGAGCACAAGTGCGCGGAGGAAAGGGGAGCCTCTTTCAACAACTTGCGTGAAGGTACGGACACGGGCATCGATGAGTGCTTCCTGTGGTGTGAGGGCACCAAGTAACGAGCAGGTCTGCTCGATATCGAGGCGCCTGCAGGGGACGCCCAAAATCGGACGGCAGGCACCCCGAAGAAACATCATATATTTGCTGGCAAATTGACGTTGCTCTGATTCCGAAGCAAAAGGCCACGTCCCAAGACCGTAAGTAAAGGAAGTCAGAACAATCGAAAACAGCAGATTGCATCGCTCTTTGACAGAGAGCTCGGGGTTCCTTAACAAGCGCCGACGAAGCGGCTGGTATGTCGCCCGGGCAAGCCCAGCCCTCCGATCAACATCTAGGCTAGCACTGGCTGAGGTGGCCCTCGCCGTGCCCAGATGTGCGTAGCAATCCGTGCACCTCAACCACCTAGGGCAGTCACTCAAAAGGCCCAAAGGAACCAATCCGTTGTGGTCCAAGAGCACTTGATCACGCGCTCGCTTGCTGCCTTTGCCCTTCCACAGCATCAAGGCCTCCGTCTTATTGGGTCCGTAGTTGACCTCAATTCCAATCATTCCCATACACTGATGCGTCAACTGCGCGGCCTTTGTTGTTGCATCGACGAGGGTAGATGCCTCATCGGCTTGGATAATGACAGTGAGGTCATCAAGCCATGAACATGGCTCGGCCGTGTGATCGCAACCCCCGTAACTAACCCCAAGGGAAAGGCCGTGGCGGCGAAGGAGAAAGTTAAGGGCCGCAACTGCAGCGTGGAAGACGTACTGGAACAGTATATCTGCCAGTGGTGCCCCTGGCACAGTGCCTTTGGACGTCTCGTAGACCTGTTCGGAGTCCAGGAGCGTCGTATACCATGTGTGAGACATGGACGCCTGCAAGGTTGCAATGGTCGCTGGGTTAACGCCAGCCGTCGCCAGGGCACCACCCTCTGGCAGGAACGCAAGAAAGGCTGAGACGGCTTCCTGGTTAAAGGGTCCTCGCAGGAGCTCCTGCTCCAGATCATTTTTATCAAACGCAAAGAGGCTGGACCTTGCTGTAGCATAGAAAGCAGCGACCCCATCGAAGAAGATCACACTGATGGACCTTTTATGGGTCTGGGCAAAAGAGATGGCAGACTGGACCGTCAAGGCCGGGACGGCCAGCGCAAAATGTGGCCTTGCCCCCCCGACACCATCCAACGCAATGCCTTCAAAGCAGGAACACAGGTGCGGGCGGAGGGATTTGTGCGCGGCTTTAGACGCAGGCTCCTGTAGGGCTATAGCCCTGTAACTTGCGGGATCATCCGGCCTTTTGCCTGGCTTCAGGAGGGGCCTGGAGAGGCAACCTCCCCAAAGAACCGGGATCCGCGACCTTGTCAGGGATTTCAGAACAACAGGGGCATGGAGCAGGGCCGAACCAAGCGGGTCCGCTGCATAGAAATCGGCAGGAATTCCTGAGGGGCCTGCAGCCCTTCTTGGCTTGAGGGAAGCAAAGGACGCTGCAAGTTGAACCACAGACGGCATCTGTTCCACCAACCAGCGCTTGCTGCTACCCTGCGCAGTCGGCTCCCTACATTGCAAGGAGACGAAGCTCGCGGCATGGGCCTGTTCAGCCACAGCAAAAGTCCTGCCAAAGACCTCTGCAACCTCATTTGGGCCCGTCACTGTCTCATTCCCAACACTAAGGGCCACCGCTGTTCGTTGGGGCTTGTAGCTCCTTCCTGCCTTAAGCACTGATCGAAGGAGCTTGGCAATCTCTGCGGGTCCACCCGCTCTTGCTTCCTTCCACATGCACCTTGTGAAATTGGCAGTATCGGCACGGAAGGAGGCACGGATGCGGGCCTGAAGCGCACGCATAGCCTTGCCGTAACTGGCAGCTGCTATGTCAGCTGCTTTGATCTGCTCGATGGCGCGTTGTAAAGGGGGCCCATCTCCGCCACTGGTCTGAGCTTTCCATGCCGACAAAATAACAAAGACAAGACGCTTCTCATCCAGGTGACGTTTGCGTCTGAAAGCCCGCCTGAGCCCCCGCTTTGCCCGAAGCAGGGACCAGGTTGTAGCAGAGAGAGCTGGGTGCCTGGGGCGTGCTCTTGGGCAGGCAAAGTGCAGCTGCAATTGCTCCTGGAAATAGGTGTTCAGTTGGAACACGTGCTCATCAACACCAACTGGCCAAGTAATTTGCGGTGCCCTTTCGAGTATTTTCCTGACCGTGGCACGTCCATCGCCTGTGTGCATGGCCTCAAGATCATAGGGCCCCTTCCTCTGAGGCTGCGCTGTGAACTGGAGCTGGAAGCAGGCCATCAAAGGGTCATGGTCGATGCCGGTGAACTCGTCAACCAGCTCAACTGTGCCAACATGCCGAAGTGCCTGGGTCCAGGTGGACGGGAAGCCAATGAAATCGAGGCATGCACCTTGGCCGCAAGGTGAGGTCCACGTACGGAGCAGGGCCCCATCAGAGGCACGTATCCCCGTATGGCTGAGACCGTAATCGGTCAGAATTTGCTGCCAATGGCGGGCATTGCGATTGAGCGGCCGGAGGCAACCCGCTTCCTCACTGAACCTGGCGTTGGCATCGACTAGCAGCACGGGCGCAGTATCAGGGGGTAGCGCTCTAAGCCTTTGCCTGACTAGATCCCAAAACTCGTCAATTTGGTCGGCTGTGGCCGTGGAAGGCCTGGCGTGACCAGAGAAGAACATAAGCTTGAGGCCCGGAAGGCTAACTAGCGCAGTTAGGAGTCTGGCGTGTGCGAAGGTAGTGGCAATGTGAGCCCGGTTCCAAGGAACCCCTTCACTAGCCACGTTGAACCATAGGGCAACACCTTCCTCGCCGTGCTGGCAAGGCCCAGATAGGCGAAGCACACCATCAACAACCTGCGCCGGTTCGGCCGCGTATTTGGTTTCCTGCAATGCCAAGGCCGAAAAGTGACCTTGCCTGAAAGCAGTTTGCAAGCACTGTCGTTGCAGAGCAGCCTTTGCTGAGAGGACATTGTAAGAAACAAGCCGAAGCTCACAACAAAGGGTGTTCTGTGGGGAGGCTGCCAAGGGTGGTGCAAACTCGGCTGGCTTGGGGATGACCCGGCCCGGTAAAACACGCCTAGCAGGAAAAGAATCACCCCACTGGTCCACAGGAGGCACAGTCCCACAGCGCGGCGCTCGAACCCACAACCACGCTAAGTCTCTTGCCAGTATCGAGTCCCGAAGTGGCTCAAACACATCATGCACCTCAGGTTTGGCTGCCGTAAGAAACGCTTGGGCCAGCGAATCTGCAAGTTCGTTTGCAGGATTGCCTTGATGTGACGGAGTGTGCTGCAACAAGGGGGATTTATGTGCGGTCCGCAAGTAGGCTGCCGCTGCTACGAGAGCGTCCGCAATCGCGTTATTGCCTCCAAGCGCCTGTGAACCTCCTGCAACCTGGGCCGCTGCAGTGGAATCGTAATAGATGGCAACCGGTGCCTGGCATTGGGCTGCAGCGCAATGTGCAGCCAATTGAGCCATTAGCTCCGGCTCGTAGGAGGAGCGTGCTTCAAATTTGGGATCCAGGACGGCCCCTAGATAACCTGCCCACTGCCAGACTCCTGAAACAAGGACAAATCCAGCAATAGCCCAAGAGGCCTGTTCGTCCTTATACGAACCATCAATGAAAAACATGGCGGCATCGAAGCGGCTGGTTTGGTCCCACGTTGTGAGGTTGTCAAGGAGTCGCTGCGCCGCCCTGTGCAGACGCACTTGCTTGGGAATGGTCAAGCAGAATGCATGCAGTCCAAAGGGCTCAAAGAGCAACTCAGGCATCTCACTGGTCGTAGGGAAGTGGAGGGCCGCTTCAATTGGCGCTGAGATAGGTCCTATCAGGTCCTCAAGGATGAGCGTCTTGGGACGTGAGACCGGAGTAGTCTCCGGTAGAGAGCGCCTACCAAAAGGGGTGGGCACAATGACGCCATGGGGCGCCTTCTTTCCCTGTCCATCGACGGTGTGTACCTCGCGCTGAGTTGGGAAAGTACTTTCCTGCTGATTCTGCGCCATCCTAGAGAACAGCCTGCTTTGCAACTGAAGCATAGCTACCGGATCATGGTGCTGGCTGATTGTGGCTTCTTCATCTGGTGACCTTGGTTCGCTCCGGCCGGCAGCCTCGGCGATAGTCGGCTCATTGGGCATCGGCATGGGCTGAGTGTCCGCCTCGGCCTCGATTTCACTTGAGTTGGGGATGGGTGGGAACTCGAATCTTGCCGGATCGAGAACATCACCATGACGAAGGCCAATGCGTGGGTAAAGGATGTTATCAGCCGTAGAGGGAATACCACGCAAGACCCGTGCCTGAGCCGATACCAAGAGGAGAAAGAAATGCCCCCTAAAGCCTGGCGCCGGGGTAAGGACTGACCTGTAGTCAGAGTTGCGCGCGGCGGTGAGGAAAATGGCACCATGTGGTCTACTTACTTCAGCTGGCACGATGAGATCCCATTGGGGGGGATGGTCAAGCCGTTGAAGATATGAAATAAGTTCCGCATGATCAAGGGGTCTGCCCGTAGCAACATGAATACGAAGGTCTCCATGTTGCGGCCCAACAACACAGTGTTGCACGGTGGCTAGGGCGTCAAACCCCAACCGCCACCTACGGTCTCTGATCCTTGGCAAGAACATCCTCGAGAAGCTTGACAAAGGGAACGGCCATGTAAACGTGCCAAGCTGAGGCACCAGATCCAGAACAAGGCTTTGGGGCACTGCTTGTGGGGGCCTGTCACCCCAGTGTGGTTGTATGAAATCACCGGGCGCGACTGTTCGTGGCACGAGGTGCACCGGTGATCCATTGACTGCTGAAGTCCAGCGCTGCGAGCGCCAGGTCTGCGGCATCACAAATTCACAAACAGTGATCCAAGGGACATAGTGAACAACCATGGCACCCCCTATGCCCCTAGCATCCCAGACCACAGGAACCTGCCCGTGCTCATCATTAATGACGAAAACAACTTCTTGCAGATACCCAAGCTGAGGAGGGAGTGCCCTGGCCAATGTGACCGTAGATCCAGCATGGAATGGCCTCTGCAAGTGAAAATGCTGAAGGAGCCTTGCCATAGCCTCATCGAAGGCAGTGTACGGGGACGTCAGATCAATGCTCACCGAGAGATCACCCCTGAACACAACTAGCCTAAGGACGGGCGGGCATGTAGCTGTGCCGAAGGCGTGCACGCCAGTGGTTGTGACTGTTGTGGTCTCGAAAGCACCCGATCCTCCAAAGAAGACTGGTGCTCGGAGCTCGCGCACTTGCAGTACTTCGGACACAACACGGAAGGCCCGAAAGGCCTGCACGTCATGAAGGTCATCTGGGAGACGCTCAGGGAGAGGTCCCAGGGCATCAGCAATGTGTAATGCTGCAGAACGCCAAAGGCCATCCAGATCGGTACCTGCCGGGAGCAAGGTCTGCAGTTCTATGAGGGCGTCGCTCACAAATTGCGCCGGCTTGTGTCTGACCGTACGAATCTGAAGGTCCAGTCCCCTCAAGTCCCAAGGGATGGGCATCTCTCCAACCGTCCTTGCTTGTTCCGAAAGCACAAGTTGTGGCTTTGGGAGGCCGTCGAGCGGGGTGGTGAGTAATTGCAGGCTGACCACTTCGAACGGCGCTCTTGCGACAGCTAAGGCGACAATGGACTGACCTGTCGAAAAACTTCCAGTCCCGGTAGGCTGGAGGTTCCACCAGCAGCGGCTCAGACTTAAGTTTCTGTGCGAAGGTAGGCACGATACAATCCTCTCCAGGTACACTGGATCGAGGTCGACTGGGATGTTCATTGTCTGGGTGAAGCGGTGGCCTCTTTGCAATGGGTGGGCATGGATCTGGGATCAGACAAAGGGCTGGCGGAGCTTGTTTCTCAGCTGTAGGTTCCGACAAGGTACCGACCTGCCAGCTGGTAAGACGCAAGTTCTGAAACAGACCGACCTCGTCTAGGTCATGGTCAGCTCCTTGGCCAGGAGTCTCAATCTGTGCAGCATCGGGCTCTCCAACTTCATCTTGTGGCTCAATCAAGTCACCCGCAGGAACCCCTCGACCATAGTCAGGTTGGTCGACAACGGCACGAACGGTTTGCAGTGGATGGTCATAGCAATCCACCAACCCGAAGGGAGAGCGAGGGAGACGATTAGTCGGGCAGTCCCGTTGACACATCAGAGCCAGCTCTCCGTGGTCGAGACTGGGGGCTGCCCGGATGGAGCAAATCCTCCCTTCCATTTGCCTGAAATCCACAGGGAGCGTGAAGCTTCCTTGCGGAAAATCACGCATGGTCACTGATACCTGTACGCTAGGGAGGTGTGGAAGTTGGTGTTGCAGGAACCTGACATGACGAAGCCTTGGGTAGGTGCTTGTCAGTTCCGCAATCAGCTGGTCTATCGTCCACCCCCTAGGCAGAGGTCTTATTCTTGCATGGAACGCAGGGTCGAAAACCACGTAGCGGTCGAGTTGGCCTGCGCCTTCAGTCACCGCACCCATGGCACGGTGTCCTGTGGCCCAATTAAAGCTCGTGAGTGCCCGCCCTCTTATTTCAGGCCTGTCAAGTTCATCGGGTGAAACATGAACTTGCGCAGCAAGGTGGAGGCGAAGGGAGGGCAGAGTTCCTTCATAAGGAGGAAAGCTTTGAGGAAGTGGTCCGGGTGCCATGCAAACATGTGCTGGCTGCGACAGAGGGCGACTTGCCAAAAGTGCAAGGCTCTTTGCCGAACCACCGGGGATCGGGCACTGTTGTAAGGTAGCCTGAATTTGCCGAATCCAGGCATTGCACTGCGCTTTCCGTCCTCCAAGAGGAGGAGATTCAAAAGAGACTGAGGGCCGCAGCTTATAGGGGGTAGTATGCAACGACGAGCCAGCACTGTTCTGAAAGCCAAACAAAACAGGTGGCTGAAGCCGCCTGCAACCGGGAGGGGATCCATTCCCATCACCGGAGAAGACAACTCTCTTTGTACAGCAAAGACTACGCCTGCTCGCGGTTTCACACAAGAGTGACTCAGTAGGCGAAGGAAACCAGTCCCCACCGGTTTCACATGGCTTCGTGACCCAACTTCTTGTCTCACACTGTTCCAGCTCATCATCCTCAAAACGAGGGTCACTGAGAAAGGTGTGAGGTTGTAGTCCGGGTAGCTCTTGCAAGCGTACTTCCAGACTCTGATTGTAGGCAAAAAGACATGCCCAATGGGGCGCCACAAAACTGCTGTCACGGCATACTGTAAGAAAAGGCATGCCGGATTCCTTCGGCCAGTGCGGTCCTCGAAAGCTCACGCACTGGCCCCACCAGGGGGCCTCGGTAGCGAGGGCGGCTGCTGCTGTTGTCGCGGCTGCTTTGGCTGAGCACCATCTGGCTGCTCTTCCTTGTCGCCCTTGTCTCCTTCTTTGGTAAGGTCTACCGCTGGCTGCTTCTGTCGTCGCGGTGTTCTCGAGCCTTCCCTGACTTCGGAAGACTCTTGCTCGAGTCGCTGTGCCGCCGACTCCTTGAGAGCAGCCATTGCCTCCACTAGCTTGGCCGATTCCGCCAACTGCTGGTTTCGGCGGTCCTCGAGCTCCTTGGTGGTCTCGATGTCGTGGTCCACCAGCGCCTCTGCCACATCCATGTCCGTCTCCCCGTCGTCCTGAATCGGTATGGCCGAGCCTGTGGCCATCCGAGACAAATCGGCCGTCGCCTTCTCGAGTGACGACGCCCATGCTGCCTCCGCATTGTCGTAATGTTCCAATTGCGTGGCCTGGTCCTGCACTTGAGTCTTGATGAGGTCGGACACCTGGATGATGTACTCGTTCCAGGCAGCTATATAAGCCGCCCTTGCCGCCTTGACTTGTATCAGTTGCTTCTTGGCAGCTGACTGGGCCGCTACCGCACGATGCATCTCCTTTGTAGTATCGTGGGTATTGTGTAGCTGCAACTGCTCGATCGCTTCCACCGCTTCTGCTGGGAGCGCCTCCTTTATGTTGCCCAGGCATTTGACCAGGGCATCCAGCTGCTGCTTCTCGGTGGATGGCAGTGCTTGGGGTCCCTGTGGTGCCTTCGGATTGGGCACCGCCCCTGCTTTCGGCAGCACCGGTAGAGACTCTACCGTGGGCTTCACTGCTTCTGGCAGAGCCCCTTTGATCGCCGCAGCCGGTTTGCCCAGACCTTTGCCCTGCGACTTGGCCTGTCCTTGTCCACCAGCTTGCCCCTTGCCTTTGCCTCGGCGTCGGGGCGATGCACTCCTTGGCGGCCTCTGCTGTCCTTGCCATGTCCTCGACGAATGTGTAGTCCATGGAGTCGGGTTTGTCGGCCACGGCGTCGCTGCTGGCGTGGCCGCATAACTCTCCGTCACCTGTTCCCAGTGTGCTCCGCAATGTGGACAGTAAACTGAATTGGCCTTGTTCCACTTGCGGCACGCCGTACATTTCCACGAACCTGTCATAGCTGCAACTGCGAGGCGAGCTCTTCGAGGAAGTTGGCTCCCACTGTGGTGTTGCTCCAGAAGCTCGCACGCTGTCAAAACTGTATGCAGTTTGTACTGTGCTGTCTGGTCCAGAAAGGTTCGCAGGATAGTTCTGGCTGAGGTCCGCTCCCGTCTCTGTCGCCGGTGAGCAGCCGATTCCGTAGGCGGCCTTCGCGACTTCGTGGTCGAAGGCCCTGCTGCACAATAGCCAAAAAAGGCAGCACCTGAACATATAAGAGAAAACTCCACCAAAAAGGTGTAAACGGGATTGTAGCAGAGCAGGTTGAGCTGCAGTCTGCCAGAGGCTCAACGCCGGAGCGGAGCAAAAAAGGACTTCACCAGGGCGAACCAGATCAGTGAAAGCCGAGACCCCGCGCCAATGGCTCAACGGGGGAGGAGGTTGTACCGGGCGCACTTGCGGACCACCGGCCAACGTCAGATCGCGGGTCCGAAGACCGCGCAAAGGGTTCAAGGCTCAGGTATGCCAAACCGGCAAAACCCTGAGCCGAGACGCCTAGGGTTTAGGGTTTAGGGTTTAGGGTTTAGGGTTTAGTGCCTTACTATATTGTGGACCGTAAGAGGGAACCTAATTTGGAGAACTACCCATGTATGTAACTATAGCCAGGAACCCTAAGGAATGCTGGTACTATAGCTATGAATCAGGATCCCTGAGGCATGGCATTCCTAGTTCTGCTATACACCTATAGGTAAGGAACCCTAAAAAAAAGTATTACTACTTACTCAGGCAGCTCATTTCTAGATCCCTTTCCTACTTGCACAGCATCCTGGAAAGTTAAAGGCTAACCTTCGGGGGTATATTGGGATTATACAGGGACTATTACCCCGAAAATGTTAAAAGTTACCTACTCTACCCTAAACCCTAAACCCTAAACCCTAAACCCCAAACCCCAAACCCTAAACCCTAAACCCTAAACCCCAAACCCCAAACCCTAAACCCTAAACTTGGGGTTTCGGCTCAGGTCTGCAGGATCTCGGGTTCTGGGAACTCGCGGAGGCTTCGGGTTCTCCCCAGATCCCAATCATGGTGCAGGATTTAGGGTGCAGGAGTTTAGGGTTTAGGAGTTTAGGGAGGTTTAGGGTTTAGAGTTTAGGGTTTATGTAGGAAGTTGTTTTCAAGTGCAGTAGCCTCTTTCCATCCGCCCGAAGCTTGCTCAATATTGAGCTTGCACGGGGAACTGGGTACACAGTGGAACAATGCACCCACAACCGCTGTTTGTCAGCACCCTGCAATTACTACACTTACTACACATGCGAAAGTACGAGCTCTCTCACTCCTGTCACTCAGTACCCGAACCATATTTTGTAGGAGTTTAGGGTTTAGGGTGTAGGGTTTACGGTTTCCCTGCAACCTGATACGCAAACCTCCCTTGATGCCCTTGCAATCATTTCGTCCAGGCGACTCTGGCACGTGCCGAACATGCAGAACGTGCCTGGGCAGAGTGACTCGGGATGGTGTCTGTGTTTGGGGCTTAAGGGTTTAAGGGTTTTAAGGGTTTAGGGGTTTAGGGTTTAGGGTTTGGGGTTTTAGGGTTTAGTGTAACAGGGTCTATACTGGCCTGCTGGCCTGTACCTTGAGCCCTGCACTTCAAACCCCAAAACCCAATAGCCTAATTGAGCCCTAAACTATAGACTAAACCCCCGAGTGCATACCCGCTCTTCCTCAACGAGACGCTGGGAACAAGGAGACCCCCAAATAGCAAAGGGCATATGGGAACTGTCGGAGAGTCGGAACCCCTAGCCTTTTGCAAGAAAGGCCCAAGGGCATGGCTTTCCGTCATATCTTTCCCAAGTGCGTCGATTTTAGCGTTGCTGTTGGGGGGATCCACTAACTCCGGATGTCCAGAAACCAATCCCGACATGTTGAGCTGGCAATACTATACCCCACATCGCGAAACTTTAACGCTAAATGGGCCGTAAACACAAACCGAACTAGCACAACCTAGATGATCTTGCAAACCCTTTTCCCCGACCAGAAACAGGTTGGAGATGCCACTGTATATATGGGCCCTTCAAAGCAATTGTTCCAGGGTTCGGGGCTGGCTGAACTCTAACAAAATAACCACTAGAACTAGATCTTGCAGCTGAACATTTTAGGGCTTAGAGTTTAGGGCTTACCGCTTCAGATCTCTATTCTGGTTGTGGGCTCGAGCTCTGTGCGCCCTAAGGGGCTCGCTAGGGGAGGGCTCTGCAAGGGGCTCTAGGGTTTAGGGTTTATGGTTTTGAGGTTTAGGGTTTGGGGTTTAGGGTTTAGGGTTTAGGGTTTAGGGTTTAGGGTTTAGGGTTTGGGGTTTAGGGTTTAGGGTTTAGGGCTGAATTTGCAGGTCTTAGGGCTCAGGGCTCGGAATCTGTCGGGCGCATACCATCGGTCATAGGTCTTAACACCCCAATTGACACCAAAGAAAAACCCACAAGCAAACCGCAAGACACCAGAGAATCGATCTCAGCTTGGGCCGCGGGCGGGTTTAGGGTTTAGGGTTCAACATCTCGGGCTTCTGCGCTTTCAGCTAGGATCTAACCATCACACATGTGACATGACCTGTGGAAGAGTGCGCACAAGTGGTGAGCAAGTCGTGAGCAACACTTCAGGCTTGGTGTGCCACGTAGCCCTCTGCAAACTTATTGCCAAGCTTTGCATTCCAATGTCGCATGCTCTTCTCGGCGCCACGAGCTTCACCTAGCCTCCTTCTTCATGTCGCTAGTTGAGAGGTTGCCCATAATCTTCAATGTCACCTATGACTTCCACCTCCGAATAAACCTGGCGTACTTTTCGATCCAGATAGAGACTCACCGAAAACGAAAGCCGCGTAAAACACAAGCAGAATGGAAACTCCATCAAAGTTTAAACAAAAACGAGGTCTTCCTTACGTGTCAAAAACCGAAGGGCCAACAGCAGGGCCTGGGGCATCCTAGCAAATCCTACGGCGCGGCCCAACACCTACCGAAAACCTCGATGTAAGACTCGTCAAACGATGCTTATGGCTACCACCCCATAACCACCGCATATAGCACACCTTCACGACGCTCCGCCTCCCCTACAAAGAAAGAAACAAATAAAAGAAGAACTCTTAACAATCCACCCAGGCAAAATCCAAAACAGACAAAACAACTCTGCCGACGGGCGGCACGTCGTCGAAGCCGTGCGGCTCGGCAAGTTTTTCGAACATCAGGGCGATTGCCTGGAAAGGCCCAGGAGGTGCGGGGCGGGAGGGAAAAGTGGGGGAGGAGGGTTTCTGTAAAAGGTCCCTAAACCCTAAACCCTAAACCCTAAACCCTAAAAGCATGCCTGTAAGGTTTCCTTCGGGGTTCTACAGAGGTTGGAAGTTTACGATTTATGGAACCGGTGAGTGTGTGAGGCTTGGGGTTTGCTTTGGAGTTCAAGGGACTGCCCTCAAGAGCCCTAAACCCTAAACCCTAAACCCCTAAATCCCTAAACCCTAAACCCTAAACCCCTAAACCCCTAAACCCCTAAACCCTAAACCCCTTTCGGTCTTCAAGGTTTATAACTTATAAGGTTTAGGGGTTAGGGCTTAGGGTTTAGGGTTTATGGTTTATAAGGTTTAGGCATGGGGCTCCAAATACCTCCTGTGTACAGGCTATGGACAGCTCTTGTAGGCTTGATGCAGTTGGCATAAAAGAGCTTCGTATATGGTTCCTTGAATCGGGTATTTATGTTTTGGCTTCGATGAGCTTGACATGGGTCTTGCTGGCTATCTAGTCGGTGTAGGCGGTTTTAAAGTCGATAATGGCGAGCTTCGATTATTGTGCATTTCGTACCATTTTCTCTTACCAAACCTTAACCCCAAATAACCAACCTTTTTAAGGACTTGTATGAAGAATCATAATACAGAACCCTGAAAAGGTAGGTTCTTTAGGGTTCAGGAAAAACATACAATGCATCTAACCCCCAGGGATCCTGCGATGATGGTCCTTAACCCAGACTCTACTACGAGAGGTGGGTCGTAAGGAACTCGAAGATGTCCACGAAGCCATGCCAGATGAGAGCTTGCAGCCACCAGATTTTCAAATGTTGGAAAATCTTTAAACCCCAAGCCCCAAACATCCCCAAATCATAAACCCAAAACCCAAAACCCTAAACCCTAAACCCTAAACCCCTAAACCCCTAAAACTGACACCTTTCACAGCGGCGCACTTCTGCGGATCTGGTAGCTTACCCATAGGCCCTAAAGTAGTTCCTATTTGGGGTTCATATATAGAATCCTATAAAGTGTAATCCCAAAGAGGAACCCCTAAACCCTAAACCCTAAACTGCCGAGAGCGCCGCTGACCATTTACATGGGCGCTCGAGGCTCCGACCGAGGCCCCCAGCCGAGCGTCCCGTCAGAACGGTGAGGGAGGGTAAAGCCTCCCGGTATACGAGGACTGTAGTGGCGCTGCCCCGCTATTGACCTCTCTGCCATTAGGCAGTAAAGATAGACCCCAAATCCCTCGACTGGGTGCGAGGGGCGAATTGCTTGTTGGGAACCCTTGCTTCTCGTCGAGAGGCCGGCACAGGCCGCGAGGACCCACAACCCGACACTAATCCATCGCAGCTGTGTTTGCTGCCAAACGCGGCATTTTATGGAAGAGAGCAGGAAAGCCCCCCTTGAG
>CAJNDV010021635.1:12355-24904 GCA_905221635.1 Symbiodinium sp. CCMP2456
TCTAAACAAAAAGCCCCCCCCCCCCCCTAAACCCTAAACTCTAGCATCTTTGGTCCCTAAACCGAAACCTGTTTTCTGGGAGGCGTTGGGCAGTTCAAGAGGGGACGTGGTTCGAAGCTCAAAGAGCTCCAAAAGATGCGGCGCTGCCCACGTCCTCCTACGAAGGGACCGTTGGCGGGCCTTTTTCTCAAGACAGGCTGTTTCTGGCTACTTGGCGGCTTCTCTTAAATCAGCCTTATCCGCACTTTCTATACGTCTTATCGACAAGATGTCATAAGGCCTCTGTCGGAATTTTGTAGGCCTATAGGGCCACGGAGGGGCAGGAGAATGGTGCAAAAACTACAGGTGGTCCCGTGGTAGCCGTGGTACGTCGAACCGGGGTCACTTGCTGCTTGGAACTCGCATTTCAATCAACGTTTTAATTCTTGAGGTCTTCCCAGTGAAGATGTATAGCTGAAGTTACAAAAATCCGGGTGTGCGGAAGAAAAAGTAGGCTTCCCCGTTTAAGTGGACCTGAAGGAAGCTCTTTGCCGAGAAGCTTGGAATTTCTGAGATGACGTGCCGAAGTACGGAATCTGATGTTGATAAGTGTTTCTGGTTGCCGCCAACAGGTTTAGAGTTTAGGGTTTAGGGGTTGGGGGTGCTGGGGTTTACGGCTTAGGTTAGGTTCATAGCTGCAAAACACCTGAAAGTGCCCGATCCTTATCATGTGGACCCTGAATAAGGTAATAGTTAAAGAAGAAGGGCCCTCAGATCTAGACCCAAAAGCGTGCAACAAAGCGCAGGTGTAGCTTCACAGAAGCCCGTGTAAAACTCCTTGCGCCACCACCGGCAGGAACAGAAGTTCCATGATCAACTAGGTGGCATTTTCGGAAATTTCAAAATTTCCCTTATGGTTTCTATAGAGGTACCGATTCACAAATGCTCTTCAGGGCCGTAAAACTAACTACAACCCAGTCAAACCCTGAGAGACCGCTGTTACAAGCTGTGACAGAACCACACGATGGTTGTAGAAGGCTACAACACGATACCACCTGAGACTAAAGTAGAGGAAGTTCAGGACCAACCTGTAAAACCTATATAGAAGACTTCTACAAGAATTTGATTCAAGAACGTCCATGCAGAACCCGACGAAGTAGCGGAAGCTCAAGAAGCCTGTTGTGTCGAATCGGCTGCAAGAGCCCCACGAGCGATTGCAAGTCCGTTTGGCCACCGTCTTGAGGCCCCATGTGGCTTAAGCTTTGGGGATTGGTAGTTGTTGGAGTTTTGAGTTGTCGGTGTAAGGCTGTAGGGTTGAAGGTTTTCTTAGTTCCCCACCTTTAAACTTTCTGGGTTCTTATAACTTAGAAGTAACCTGAAAGTTTAACCTTGTATTTGCGTGGCTGATTGGGGAAGTAAGCTTTAGTGGCAATAATTACCTGTATTATTTTGGCGGTTCCTTATCATACTTATGCCATAAAGGAGCCAAGACCCTGTTCTGATTATAAAAGCCCCTACCTTATGAGGTCGCAAAGCGTAATGGAGATCCATGCTCAGCAAACCCTCCTACCTCTCAGGGCTCCTTTAAGGAGCTACTACGGTTGATGATATAAATTCTCTCATTACCTTGAGGACCCTAAACTGCGGGGATTATTATATATTAATTATCAGGGGTAATGCAGAATTTATGTCATCAACAGTATCAGGGTTTCCTTTCAGGATTCTGTACCGATTCTACACGGCTGTGGGGGAGAGTTTGGACATATTTAGACCCCTACAGGGGGTTCTTAACGGGCAGCTTAAGCATGGGCATTCGAATAGTCAGGCCCGTCGCGGTCTACATTGCTGCTCTTCAAGCCTACCCTTGCCAAGATTAAGTAAGGCCCCTACAGAAATCGGTCGATGTGTTCCCTGGTAGTGTATGCAAGGAACTGAGCGCCGATCTCCGGACTCAAGATTAACATTACACTGTCGCAGTGGAAACTCAGCGGCCCTTCAATGCGAATCCCGAATAATTGAGCTCCTTTGGTAGTGCCGCAAGCCCTGGCGTTTAACTCCGAACAAACACGCCATGCATGAGAAAGGTTGAGTGCCGCATATCCGAGCAGAGCACGGGGACTTGTAGAACTGGAATTGGATTTTGGGGTAGATTATAGTATGATTATCTTGGGGCTATGAGACTGGGTGCTGTAGGGCTTCACGCTGCAGTGACAAGTCTTTTCCATCTCCCTAGCGAGGGCCGGCTTCGTACCTACCAAGGTCAGATGAAAAACCGAGGGTTTAGGGTTTGGGATTAGGGCTTATACCCTATAAACCCTAAACTACAAGGCCTAGGGCCCCGCAAAAACGTAGCCTGACGGGCGCGCTTGGAGGCCAACAGCTGCGCGTGCAGCCGCGCGGTTCTGCAATGAACCGCTGTCTTTAAGCATTTGTGTTGACCTAATGGCCAACTCCCACGAACCATTGCGGGCTACTCAAAAGAAACGCAAGCAGCGACACAGGCTGCTTCAAAACAGGCCTCGCAAGTAAGCTTTCCAGCCTGGGCCTCCTAGTAGCTTGTGATACCATTCTCTTATGCCCTCATTCTGTCTGACCCTAGATTCCATGACTTTCAGTAGGAAGTTGTAAGCTGCAACTGCAGCAAGCGGATACTGGCACTACTCCAAAACATGGTTGAAGGTAAATTGGGCCCCCTCTGCATAAAGCCGAAGCTAAGTGCACTTCGGAAATTCGCCGTGCAGCCCGCAGCCCTCGAGCCTTGCATAATATAGAGGCCTTAATAAATAGACTTGGGTTTTGGGGCCCATCATACTATAATTACAATAAGGAAACCCCCGAAACCCTGTTCTATGGCCCCTACCTTACAACTTCGAAGACACAACCCTTAGCATCAAAATAGCCCAAAAGCCTTATATATTCGGGTCTTTGGGTCCAAAAGCCTTAATATATGAGTCCTTTGAGGGTAAACCCTAAACCCTAAACCCTAAACCCTAAACCCTAAACCCTAAACCCTAAGGGTAAGGTTCGAATGTTCGTAAGGCGTACTTCAACGGGGTTCGGACCCCTGGTCCGACTCCTCCGAGAAGCCTCGGAGATGTCTTAAGTGCTTTCCTAAGAGACTCGGAGGCCTGTTTAGGGTTCAGGGTCTAGGGTTTAGGGTTTAGGGTCTAGGGTTTAGTCTATAGGGTTTAGTGTTTAGGGTTTAGGGTTTAGGGTCTAGGGTTTAGGGTTTAGGGTCTAGGGTTTAGTCTATAGGGTTTAGGGTTTAGGGCTTTTGCCGGCATACAATCCAAGCCCGTGCTCAAAAAAGGTTTGGGGCTTTGCGCTATTTCTGGCTTCTCAGAGTCTTCTTGCTCTGATACCAGATCGTGTCGAGCCTCGAGGGCCTCAGAACCTTGAAACCATGCCCCTCTGTACGCTGCAAGGAGCCCTCGAAAGGGCCATAAAAAAGGGGCCTAAGTAATTAGAATAGGGTTTTGGGGGTATATTATACTATAGTTAAAGTTATAATAAGGAACCCCTAAAAGGCCCTAAAACCCTATTCTAATAAATTAAGGCCCCTACATTACCTCAGAAGCCCTGCAGATCGTGAAAGGGTCGTTTCTTTTGAGCGACCCGTCCTATGTAAGGTCGGTTGGTGATGCATTCGGGGAGGGTCGGATCTTCCTCGACACCGGCCGGAAGCAAGCGGCAGCGTCTTTCTGAGTTCCCGCTGTTCTTTTCTTCTTTCCGACGTGTGGCGGAAGTTCTGACAAGGAGGGCTAAAGATCTAGCTCTGCTGCCTTACACGGACTCGGTTTAGGGTTTAGGGTTCAGGGTTTAGGGTTCAGGGTTCAGGGTTTAGGGTTTAGGGTTTAGGGGTATTGGGATACCTTTGCTCCTTCGCCCCAGACCTGCAGAAGTAGGCAAAATCGTAGACTGCATATCCAAACCTACACAGGACCTGAACCGTACAGTTTAAATTCTGATGCTACATACCGCCGGAGGATTCCAGCATTGCCTCGTTGTCATACGGAACATAAGTCCCGAAATCAGAAACCAGCGATTTCGCTCAGAAGACTTGGGAGCTTCAACTGGGCAAGAAGTCGAAGATCCCGTCCAAGTATCATGAGTCCTACTATTCCAGAAGGTCCTTATACTACTTTGTGTATTGGAAGATACCCCAAAACCTTGTTTTATTTCAGAAGGGGTCCAGGTACCAACATAGCAGGTTCTTAGTGAATATTTGGGCACCCAAAGTATATACTATACTATTAGTGCGACCCTTTGGGAAAACCCAGAACCCTGTTCGAGACAAGTGCAAGCGCGGAACCCAGTTCGTAAAGAGAACCGAAAGAACCACCAATGGACTCCCTTGGTTTTGGAATTCAACAGGAACCTTTGTTACATTTTCGGCATAAGTTCTATACGCCCCTCCAGAGCAACGAAGCGAAATCCCGGACCTTTCGTAGCCGTTGATGGGTGACATCTGTGCCTGTGTCTATATGTATGCATTTACAAGTAGTGTCTGTTCTTGTTGATTCATGTTGCCAAGCATTCACACCCAAACCTTCCCTCCGGTTGATGGTATAAATCCTGCATTGCCCATAATAAGAAACAAAACCATAATTCCGCACAGCTTAGGGTCCTTAAGGTAATGCACGGTTTTTAGCATTAACAGTAGGTTCACAGCAGGTCTCAAGATTTTTGGTTTTGTTTCAGAACTTGAACTCGGTCTCAGATGAGACGTTGCCGGAGAAAGACGGTTGCATCGAAGCGTTTCCCTGAAAAGGATCAGTGGAGCGGTTACTTGCCTTCCTGGTTTAAAGTCTGCATGTTGGGGTTCAGAGGCGCCGGGCTGTAAGCGCGGCGCTTTGGGGCATCAAACGCAGCTTGCGGAGTGACTACCACCCTAAACCCTAAACCCTAAACCCTAAACCCTAAGAATCCCTAAACCCTAATCCTAAACCCTAAACCCTAAACCCCTATAAACCCTAAACCCCTAAAACCCCTAAACCTGGGTTTCAAGTCCTGGGCACCCCCACGAGAGCCGGCACCGCACGCCGCAGCCCCGTGCTCCATCGAAGACCTGCCCTTCTCGCAGGTCTTGCCAGGTCTTGTCCACATCTGCGGCGGCGAATCGGCAGCTTGAGGCCAGGGATCAGAGCCCACCTGGGTTTAGGGTTTACAGCTTATAGTGGCTGAGTAGGTAACCTTTAACCTTTTGGGGCTCTTGTAATCCTACTATAATTCAAAAGGCTAACCCTAAACCCTAAACCCCTAAACCCCTAAACCCCTAAACCCCTAAACCCTAAACCCTAAACCCCTAAACCCCCAAACCCTAAACCCCTAAACCCTAAACCCTTTTTGGGCTAGGGTACCCAGCCCCTAAGAAACAGGTTCCCTGATGGCCCTGGGTGTCCGCTGGGGTAGCTTAGAATCCGATTCAGAAAAACCGGTGAACTTCAAAGTCCAAGGTTGATGGAGAGGTAATTGTATGATGTATCTTTGTACATATATATATATATGCTATATATCTATATCTATATATATATATATATATATACATACAGCTATATACATATATATACATATATATATATATACTACATACACTATACAATTCATAACCCCACCTTCATGGAGGGAAAGTGCAGTGCAGATCGTCAGCTAAGCCCTGCTCCACGAAGTTGGATGACAGCCGGCCTCAAGGACATCGCTACGGTTTAGGGTTTAGGGTTTAGGGTCTAGGGTCTAGGGTTTAGGGTTTAGGGTTTAGGGTTGTTTTTATGCAAAGGAAGAGCAGAAATAATGTAGGGGGCCTTAATAACTAGAATAGGGTTTCGGGATTCCTATCCCCATTCTAACTATTAAAGCTCCTATAATAGCACAGAACCAAGGAGCAACAAGGTGCAAGAGCGGCAAGTTGAAAACTTGAAAACGCGAAGTGGTCTCGTCGGAGGTGTTATAAGGTGTGAACTCGGGAGCGATTGTTTTGTGCACAAAGGTTGTGGATTCGCCCTGTACTTTGAAACCAGTGTCGTTTGCAACCTAAAAGTGGCTAATAAAACCACTAGCCTGCTGCTGTCCCGGTCTTTTCTCTTTACCGTGCCAGGCCACTGTCAGTTCGTTGCTCGTATGATCACCATCGATGGGATGCTTTCCGAGCCGCTTCGTTACCTTGCCTCACGAGCGAGGCACTGCGGAGTCAACTATTGGCGTACGAAGCGTGCGGGTCCTCAGATCACCAAGAAGTTGTGTGTGTGTGTGTGTGTGATTGTGTGTGTGTGTGTGTGTGTGTGTGTGTGTGTGTGTGTGTGGTGTTTGTGACGGTGGCGGAAGATATGTTCCCCAAATCGTACTTAGTCGATGATGTGGGGCTTCAGTCATCTGTAGTAATCGTCAACTTGTGAAAATCCTATCCTATGCAGTCATTATACTACAAATACCCCAAAATCATTATTCTATTCCCATTACAAGTACAGTCCTTGGTAAACTGAATAAGGCCCATGTATTGTTACACGACAACTACTGCACTGCATTCTTCTAGTCAGGTTAAGTACAGTCCTTTATTGCGAACCCCTATGTTAAGTGCCAAGTGGCACATGCTACTTGGAGGCCCAGGGTACTTAGTAAGTAGGTTATAAGTAGAGTTATAAGTACCCTAAATGGAACTACCCCAAGTATAACCCTACTTATAACCGACTTACTAAGTCCCCTGGGTCTTCAAGTAAACCCTAAACCCTAAACCCTAAACCCTAAACCCTTAGTCTGAGCTTACAGGTTCAGGGCGACCTTATCAGGATTTGGGGCTTCCTGCTGTCATCATGGCTCTATAGGCCCCTAGAGGCCATAAACCCCTGAACCCCTAAACCCTGAACCCCTAAACCCCTGAACCCCTCAACCCCTAAACCCCTAAACCCCTAAACCCTAAACCCCTAAACCCCTAAACCCCAAACCCTGTCATCACGCCCCAAAAGCCCCAAAAGCCTTACCGTTGATTTCGGCGTCACGGTAAAGTCTTGCTATGGCTCTATTGGCTTTTCTTTTGCGTAGTGTCACACAGCCGAGGGTTTGACATCTCTTTTTGTGTCATAGCGCCTCCAGTTCAGCCTTGCAGGACTTCGGGGATGTAGGCCAGGGGCTTGGGATTAGGGTTTAAGGTTTAGGGCTTAGTAAATTCTTATGTGGAATTCTTGGAGTAGGCAGACAGGAGGAGCCTAGATTACATCCTGGGGCGAGAATTCAATTGGGAACGCCCAAGCTGCCCGCCGTACTTGGAGGTTCATGGGTAGTTATAGCTGGGGTTAGAAGTAGGGTAACTATACTTATAACCCATATTAGGGGACTTATAACCCCACTTATAACTACCCCTGAACCTCCAAGTAGAGCCTTGAAAATTCTACGTTTTTCGGGTCAATCCTGTCGCGGTTCTCGGGGGCTTCGGGCTTGCCAAAGCCGTAAAGGCTCCAGTACCTATAAGGTGGAGTCGGAGCCTGCAGCAGTTCGTGATGTCCTTCAAGGGAGAAGGGAAGCCCTAACCGGGTTTTGGGGTTTTGGGGTTTTGGGCTTAGGGTTTAGGGTTTAGGGTATCCTAACCCTCCAGGTACTTACTATATAGGGTACTAGAGCCCCTAGAACCTAGCGCCCTATATAGTAGGTACCTGGAGTGTTAGGGTTCGTGATGTCCTTCAAGGGACTAACAAAGTTGGAACCGTGGCCCCATAGGCTCTTCCCGTTGAAGTATGGGCCCCTAATATGGACTCGTAGGCCTTTCTAGGGACCCTTAAGGGGAGATATATATATATATATATATATATACCTATGTATATATAGGGTATATAGTAGGTATATAAGGGTCCCAGGGTTAAGGGCCCAGGCTGGGGGCCCATGGTTTCAATCTTACTTAGACGCGGCCATTGAACTCAGCTCAGAAAAGGGACCTGCTGTAGCGACTCGCCCACATCACCATGATACAGGGTTCGTCACCTGCACTTTAAAACGGACCAAACTTTTTTTGTATCACTGTGGCCACTGGTGGATTACAGCCTCCCGATCCATCAGCCGCATGGCACCTATTGGCCTGCGAACGGAGACTTGCAAGCTTTTGCGGATGATGTTGCTGGCCTGGCCTTGCCCGTCCGCCTGCGCTGTCAGCTGGTGCCCCATGGCGAGGGGCACTTTGAGGTTCGCGGCGAAGTCCAGCTCTACGTTGAGCTGCTGCAGACTCGCGCGAGGTCTTTCAGCCGGCGCACGAGGGAGGTGAATCCGGTGCATATGACATGGCATCCATTCAATGAGTTTTGAGCGATGCTTCCCCAAAGGGTCCAAGTACCATTATAGTAGGTACTTAGTAGGTCTTTGGGCCCCAAAAGTATATACTATACTAGTACTTGGACCCTTTGGGTTCTTTGCAGCAGGCTCTCCGCTAAGCGCTTGTTTCTGGAAGAAGCCGCCGACGAAGTGAATCCATAAACCCTAAACCCTAAACCCTAAACCCTAAACCGGTGGGCGCCCCGCCCTGGAAGCCAATGAACGCATTGGAGATAACCAGGACCCTCCAAGTACCCTCAAATAGGGGTATATGGTCCCAAGTTAAGGGTATTTAGGGTCTAATAGAGGGTAGATGGAGGGTCTAGGAATCCTGCTGCTTAACCCTTGCGTAGCCCTTGCGCAATGCAGCCCCCTATTTAAAGGGACATGTTGAAGAAACGGGGAAGCCTGTAGAGAATCCTCATAAATACCCCTCCGCCAACCTCATGGAGCACCAAGAGCCCTAAACTCCGAAGCCCTAAACCCTGAAACCCTAAACCCCCAAACCCTAAACCCCTAAACCCTAAAGCCCAAAGCCCTAAACCCTAAACCCCGAAACCCAAAGCCCCTAAACCCCTAAACCCCTAAACTAAACCTTAAATCCCAAACTAAACCCCTTAACCTTAAACCCTAAGCCCCTAATTTAAACCCTTAACCCCCCAACTAAACCCCTTAACCCTGAACCCTAAACCCCTAAACTAAACCCCTAAACCCCTAAACCCAGGCTCCTGGATGCTGAAGTGGTCTTGGCTGATGCCCTCGGCACATCGCTCGGCAGCCCTATGGGCTTTGGGTCTCGGGATGGGGTGCTGTAGGGCCTGCAGGGTTTAGGGCTTAGGGTTGAGGGCTTAGGGTTTATAGGGCTTTCGTGGTTTAGGGTTTTGGGGTTTAGGGCTTAAGGCTTTGGGTTTAGGGTTTAAGTGGTTCAGGGTTTAGGGTTTAGGTATAAGGGCATCGAAAAGATCTTGTAGGGCGTTATCGGTGGTTGTTTATTGGGTTTTTCGGGCTACGGGCTGCAAAAAGGTGTAAAGTTTAGGATTCATTCAGGGCTTGGGGTCAGGGGCTTAAAGATTTAGGCGCGACCCGAGGGATAGGATGCAGATGGTCGAAGCTAGTTTACAGTGTGTGACTCTGTTTGTTTTGAGGTTTTGATATTGGGTATCAAAAGAGACGTGTCTTCTTTGGACTCAGTGTCATTCTGTATCCCGAAATCCCTGAACCCAACATCACTAATGTTTCAATATCTTAGTGGCTGAGTAGGTAACCTTTAACCCTTTTGGGGCTCTTATAATCCTAATTCAAAAGGTTAACCTTTTTTGGGCTAGGGTACTCAGCCCGGAAGACAGTCTTGTATACGGGAACGAGTTCCGACCAACATTCAGCAGATGTCTGCCAGAAAGCCCTATAGCAACTTTAGCAACATATTCTTGTTGCGAGATCTATAGGGTTTAGGGTTTAGGGTTTAGGGTTTAGGGTTTAGGGTAGTACACAATATGGTGTCCGTATCATGGTAACTTAAGCTAGGCTCCGTAACAAGAGCCCAGCTCTCTTTTCAGGGGCTACCTCCCCGGAAGCATTGCAGGCCGGCATTTTTGTTTGGGCGAGTCAGGGGCCAGTTGGCCTTTTGCGCAGCATACACGGTTTAGGATTTAAGGTTCAGGGTTTAGGGTTTAGGGTTTAGGGTTTAGGATATGCTAAGAAACTGACACCAAGCAAATGCTAGGCATTCTATTCTTGCACGGGCCGACTGCTAGAACAAGCCGATGTGATGTTACAGGGTTGTGCACAAGGCTAGCCGGTCGGCCAGTGTCACTGCTGAATGCGTGCAGCAAGATTTCGGCGGGTTGTTCTAAAGCTTAGACACGTAAAGTCTGGGAAGGTACATTTCTGTCGGGCGAAGGCATTCACATTCGCCGGGTCATTGCGTCTCGGGGTGGAACAGTGACTGGCATCTGATTCTAATTGCAGCATCGGAGTCCTTCCTGCAGGTCTGGCTACCCTGTTTGCTTGCGTGAGTATGAATCCTAAGCCTTCGAGCTCAAGCCCTCATTGCTAGTTTTGTCCAATCTGGGGCCTCTAAACCCTAATCCCTAAACCCTAAACCCTAAACCCTAAACCCTAAACCCAAACCTAACTCGTTGCTTTTCGTCAGATCTTGGGGACGATTAGCTCTCACTTCTTTGAAGGGGTCAACCTGCCAGCATCTGCCAGCTTGGCTAGGGATCTGGGAGTTTCCGAGAATAAGGGGTAGCCTTATTTTGGGGGTCTTTACAATAAGGATCCTATTATTTAGGGTACTATACTTTGGTCTCCGAAAATAAGGGGTAGCTTATTTTTTTGCGGGGGTCTTTATAATAAGGATCCTGCTATTTAGTGTACTATATTTGGGTCTCCTATTTTCGGAAACCCCCATCTCACTCCTAACAGTTCAGGGTTCTTGTTAAGGGGTTTAATCTAAGTTACCATAATAATCAAGCCATCTTGTTTACTATAGATCCATATTATGGTAGCTTAAATCTAGGTTCCTTAGCAAGACCTCAGCATCAGGGTTCAGGGTGAACTCTCGCGTCGGACCCGTCGCACTGTCAAAGCTTTGCCGTGGGCTTCAAACTCGGAGGGTCTGATGGTTGAGAGTTCAGGGTTTTTGGGGTTTTTAGGGGTTTAGGGTTTAGGGTTCTGCGAAATGTTCTGAACCTTCAATGCCTGAGCCGAGCCTTTAACACCCAAGAAAATGTCCTCACAGTCTGCCAGCTAAAGGTTCAAGCGCGAATCCATCATCTGAGAACGAATTCTTCTGCAAACTTGCTGTCACAGCCAAGGATACCTCAAAACCTTAAACCCTAACCCCATAATGCCCTAAACCCTAAAGCCCATAATGCCTCAAACCCGAAACCCAAAACCCATAATGCCCTAAACCCTAAACCCTAACCCCTAGATGCTTCCCAACCCGAAGCGAAGGCGGCAGCCGAAGTCGCTTCGGCCTTCGCCGTGCTGCGAGCGGAGGTGCACTGCGTGTACCCATAGGCCCCATAGTATAGTTCCTTTTGGGGATTGTGGGATTCTGGATGTGAGCCCCAAAAAGGAACTAGTATGGGGCCTACGGGTAGTGATCATCCCAGTAGGTTTCAATAGGATTCTGCACATGAACCCCCAAAAAGGAAGTTACTATGGGGCCTATGGGTAGGTATCGTGCGGTGGTGCAAGGCGATGCGAGACGCGTCTACGGGTAACTGCAGTTTAGGAGTGGCTACCTTGCAATTCTACTTTCTAGCGTCATGACAATGACGATGACAGCTACTACCATTGTTTCTGAACTGCTGCATCACCACTTCTATGCTGCTGCTGCTGCTACCACTACTAGACTACCACTGCCACTACCCCTACCACTACCACTACCCACACGCGCTACCACAACGGCTACTGCGACTGCGCATGCGACTGCGATTGGTATTGCTTCTACTAGCACGACTCGATACTAGTTACTACTACCGCCACTACTACGACGACGACTACTACTACCACCACTGTTACTACATTCAGTACTACTACTACTACTACTACTACTACTACTACTACTACTACGTACTATGTACTACGTACTACGTACTACTACTACTACTACTACTACTACTACTATACTACTACTACTACTACTACTACTACTACTACTACTACTACTGATGCCTCTTCCGGAAGTATGAAAGGCGCTGAGATCACAACTGCGGCCAGTAAGTCGGTTGCGCAGAAGCATTTATTCCTGTCATACCTTCGGTTTATATGTCTCGCCTTAGCATTGGTCCTCCCATCATCCTAAACCCTAAACCCTAAGCCCTAAACCCTAAACCCTAAACCCTGAACCCTAAACCCTGAACCCTAAACCCTAAATCCTAAATCCTAAATCCTCCTTGCTGCCCTGGCCATCTTGGCACGGACAGGCCTCCGCGACCTTCGCCGCACGCAAGGCGGTAAGGGCCTTGCCACTGGACCTGGGCTGCTTCTGGTCGCAAGAGGCCTGAAGTTTTGGGTTTGGGGGTTCCTTTTAAGGGTTCCTTTAAGGGATACTTCAAGGGCTACTATAAGGGTTTAGGGTTTAGGGGCCTTAGTAATTAGAATAGGGTTTGGGGGCAGTCTGCCTAAGCGCTGCTTCAGCTAACACCCTTTCGACCCAAGACCCGAAACAATGAAGCCCTAAACGGTCATCCCACTTTCTTAAGCCTGCTAAACCCTGAACCCCAACAGCGCCCTAAACCCTAGACCATAAACCCCAAACCCCAAACC
>CAJNDV010021646.1:9450-50949 GCA_905221635.1 Symbiodinium sp. CCMP2456
TGCTACTGCTTCTGCGACTGCTACTGCTTCTGCGACTGCGACTGCGACTGCGACTGCTTCTGCGACTGCGACTGCTTCTGCCACTGCTACTGCTACTGCTACTGCTACTGCTACTGCTACTGCTGCTACTACTACTGCTACTTCTACTGCAACTGCTGCCGCTGCTGCTACTTCTACTGCCACTGCTATTACTAGTTCACTCTGAAGCAGGCTCGACAGTCCAGCGGTCGGCTCATTTCCTTCGACGGAGGTTTACTCCCTGGCGGTGGAGCGACTCCCAGTTGCAGATCCGGGGCTTAGGGTTCCGACTTGCAGATTGCAGGCATGTATAAGCTTTCGGGCGATCATACACAGACTCAAACAATCCTCGAAATCCTAAACCCGACGTGCCAGGAAACTACTGGAGCGCAGAAAGAACTTTCGCTTAGCACCTATGGCCTAAATAATTACCTATACTATAATGGGCCCCAAAACCCTATTCTGATTATCAGGGCCCCTACGTTAACACTGATCTCCTCCAAGGACTGCACCTCTACGAGGCTGAGAAGCTCTTCTTCGCTGGCTTCTTCCGGGCGCTAGCAGCTTGCACCTTGACTCACAGACTCCTAGCAGAAACACTGTGCTAGTAAGGGGTTTAGGGTTGAGGGTTTAGGGTAAGACCCGGCAACACTCCTTATGCACTTTTACTCGTCGCAAAGCCCCCTTGTAGCAGCACGACGAGAGTTTAAGCATCCACACCGGCCTTGTAAATCCCTTTCAACACCTCAAGGACGAAAAGAACCTTAAAAGTAGGGGCCCTATACAATACCCTCATACTATGAATCCCGATATATGGTATCTGAACCCTAAACCCTTGTAGGGCTCTTTTCGTCCTTACAAATCTGGGACGACCGAGGCGTTGAGCTCTCCGAAGCCGCCGGTGCCCCACGCGCAGAGCGGCAGCGCTGGGCGGAGCGGGCACTGAAGCACGCAGCTGGGAAGGTTGAGTTTGTAGTGAAAGATGTAATTAAGAATGATCTTAAGAGGTTAGGGTATGGGACTTCAGAATTATAGACGTATAGTGCTAGTACAAAAGGGCGAAGGATGAAATGACAAGCATAGATAATCCATAGCTTCTAGTTCTAATGCTGGCACTAGCGATTGCCTTGATCCCAAACCGCGGCTGGGTCTCGGGCTGCAGGTTAAGGCCTTTGGGTTTAGGGTTTAGGGTGATTAACCCTAAACCCTAAACCCCAAAAACTTAACTTAAGGCTGAGGAATGTTTAGGGTTTCCGTTGTGCAAGAGCTGCTTCAGCGACTTGAGGGGCTGGGAGTACGGCTAAGAGCCTAGCGGTGGCTGAACGGTTAGTCTGCACGCCGCAAGAATTTCAGGGCCTACCTATAGTCTCCATTGTAGTTCCCTTTTGGTGATACCTTATAGAATCCTTAATATATAATTGGTTAAACCAAAAAAAGGAGCTACAATGGAGACTATAGGTAGCTTCCATAACCTATTCCTCTTCGTTGCAGGGTTTCGAGACCAAAAATTTATGGAACTCCTGGAAGGCCAAGGGCCTGCCTTTCAATCAACCTGTGTGCTGCTGCTGTTGTTTGTGTAAGGTTTCGGGCAAGCTTTATAGACTCTGGCAGCCCTAATCCCTAGAACCCTAAACTCTTCCTGCATTGAAAAACGGCCCTTAGTTACCCCAAGCCCTAGACCACCGACAGAACTGGGAACCGAGGATGCTCTTTTGGACCTAAGTCGGGTCCCCTAACCTGCCAGGTACCTTCTATATAGGGTACTAGAGCCCCTAAAGCCCTATATAGTAGGTACCTGGAGGGTTAGGGGTCATTTTCGGATTAGTAGGGCAGCCCCTCGTGAGGGCATCCTGTGACCGTTAAAGGGGTGGCCTTCATCTTGCAAAGATGAAAGCTCGCCGCTGCCCAGAAGGGCAGGGGTTGATTTGAATTCAAAGGGTGCTTTGTGGGGTTCGTGCGAAGTAAGCTCCTGTAGCAGTAGGTAGCTCGTGATGAGCCCTTCGTCCTGAAGCGTTTGAGCCCTCCGTCAATGCAGTTTTCCGGGACTGGAAGGCCCAGTCGCCCTGGAGACGTGAGCTGGTCATATTCTGGAACCTGTGCGGGTTTGTGTTAAGAAAGCATGCCCTTTTTGTCTGGCTTTCGTCAGTGGCGCAGACATTCAGACGACGAGGGTCCAGAGGCATGCTTGGATACTGAAAGTGTTGGTTGTGAACCTGGCTTCATGTTGAATAAGCAGCAGATGGAGCGCGAGAGTCCGGTGGCTTGAGTATATTTCGACTTTTCAGGCTCCCTCGGTAGCACCCTTTTACACATTTGGTGTTGTAGAATCCAAAGGGGTAGTTTTCTAAATTAGGGTCCCTTTTGGGGGTCCTTTTTATAAGGATGCCGCACTAAATTGGGCACCTAAAAAGGGACCCTAATTTAGAGAACTACCCATATCAGTAGTGAATACTTGGAGCAAGGGGTGGCTTTATTGTTACGAAGGATACTGGAGAACCCTCTCTGGGTATTCACACAACGAGTCAATCTCGAGGCTTCAGGGAGGTCGCTAGATACTCCGGCTCAAGACTCATACCCAGTACCTGCACCGACAAGTTTGGTTCCTTCTGTTCGTTGCTTCGTTTCCTTATGCAAGGATTGTCACTTCAAAACGCCTCAGCCAAAGATATACAGACCCTCGCTTAGGCAAGGCTCTTCCATGCAGACGATACGCCCCTGCTCGACCGGTGCGCAGCTGCTGTGGAGGTAACTTGCCGTCCGCTAGGATTGGGATCTAGGTAGATAGCCAGTCGCGACATTTTCAGCATGGTGATGGTGTCGTCCAATGTTGTGGTCCTTTCCTGGGTTTTGGTCTCTGAGTTGCATATTCTACGGTTCCACGGACAAGCTGCGCTTCTTAACGGTTCCAAACCCGAGAGCACTCTTAATCCAGAAACCTCACTGTAGTTTCTATACGGATCCCTCTCATCCAACCTTCTCTCACAGAGCCCAATGCCCCTTGTTTGAGGAGCATTCCGTAAATTACAGTCTTCATGCCGCGCTCTCCTACCCACAAACATGCATCCAAAGCCACCCCGAATTTGAGGCTTCTGGATCTTCTCTCGAAACGCTTTCTAGCACCTAAGCCTCTGCCACCCCAACTGAAAGGCCGTGTCAATCTGTAATCCTGTGACCTACCCTAACCCGAAGCCCGAAAACAAGTGAGAGACCTCGTCTAGCTGAGTTCCGAGTTGAGGGAGCGTAAACTAAACCTGACCGTTTCAGCTGAGCCCCAAAACCCGCGTTTGCCCTCTTCGCTTGTTGTTCAGGCATTATGTTAAATTTCATCACCCCGGACCCGAACCAGGAAACCATCAAAACACGAAAAGACCCAGGGAACCCTCGAGCCCCAAACCGCGTCACCAGAGAAGAGAAGAACCCGAGAAACAAGCCCTCAGCAACTTCATTGAAGGGCTATAGTCATAAATCTCATACCCCCCTTTCTGGCCGTGTAGAACACCTCATTTGAATATTTGAATCCTCTACAACCCAAAAACCCTGTCAAACTCTAAACCTGGGGGTCTACGTTAACGGGAGGTCAGTATTATTTGGCTGAGGAAGTGCGAGAACCCTCAACACCTAAACCCTAAACCCCAAAAGCCTTAAACTGAAGAAATTGACGAACTGACTGAACCCCCTGCGGTGCGACTTGGTCAGCTGGGCCGGTGGAAAAACACCCAAAAACCTCTCAAAACCCCTAAACCCTAAACCCCTAAACCCTAAACCCCTAAACCCTAAACCCCTAAACCCTAAACTAGGGTGTTCCGTGAGGAGTTGGACCGCGAGGATCCAGAGGTCGGCTCGATGCAGGTAGTTCTCTAAACTACTCGGAGCCCTTCTTTAAAGGGGGTCCTGAAAGGGATCCTTTAAGGGAAGTATAGGGATCTATAGGGTTTAGGGTTTGGGGCTGAGGCTTGGAGGAGTTCTCTAAATTAGGGCCCCTTTTGGGGGTGCTTTTGCTAAGGGTGCCGTACTATATTGGGGACCCAACAAGGCACCCTAATTTGGAGAACTACCCATGCACTAGGGCTCCTGCTTTTTAGGCTTCTAGAACTTCGGGGGTTTCCCTTTTGCCATAAGCTTTTCGAAGGGTTTAGGGTTTAGGGGTAGGGTCAGGGCTCCCTATGGTTCAATAAGCCATTGGGGCTTTTCGGTGGTGTTGTAAGCTTCTATCGGGCATTGTCGCAGTTTTAGGGTTACCTCGAAGAGGGACTCCTCTTCAAGGGATTGAGGGCTTAGGGGGACTTGGCCCACCTAAGCCACAAACAGCGCGGTTTTGCTCACATCTGCCGGCTCGAAGCAGTAGAGCACACAGAATATTTCGATTGCATGGTCTTACAATCGGCAAGTCAAACCCACTTGCCATTGCCCAAAGCACTGCCAAATAACTTCGCAGGTCCATCCCTCAGCAACTTGGCTCCAAGGTTTTTAGTAAATCCGAACCCTCGAAGCCCTGAGTTGAAACTCGACACCCACAAACTATTGACGATGGAACCCCCAAACCCTCAGGGAATCTAGAACCTCTCCGCGCAAGACAAGCAAACAAGAGTTTTTAGCTAGGTGGCACTTTGGGAAACTTCAAAATTTCCCTTATGGTCTCTTTAGAGGTACCTATTCATAAATACTTTTCAGGGCTTATAAAACTATAACCCAGTTAGGGAAACAAAAGAAACCTAAGCAAGCCCTCAAGCGTAATCTTGGGCTCTAGGGCATCTGCTTCCCTGCAGGTCTTGGCCATGGCAAAAGAAGATGCCGAGCCTTTGGCTCATTAGATATGCTGTCGCCTGAATGATTACGCATAGTATTCCTTAGGTGTCCTGATTATATCCCATGCTTCCAAGGAGCCCAAGACCCCTCAAGGACCCAATAATAAGGTCCCTGGAAGCATAGGGATAGATATACTATAAAACTGAACCTTAAACCTTAAACCCTAAACCTAAACCCAGGAACCTCGCCTAGGCAAGTCCGAGAGTGAGTGCTGAAACCTAAACCGCCTAAACCATAAACCCTGAACCCCAAACGGAATCACTAGGTTTAGGCTCCCGGGTTGAAGTTCTGCGTCTAGGGTTTCGGGTTTAGGATGACCATTTCGCTTGCTAGTCAGTTTCAGTTTCGACGCAAATTAGGGTTTAGTATTTAGGGTTTAGCCATATCACGCAACACCCCAGAACCCTGCAGGATATACGGAAAATGCTTTGTGCGCGAGCTTTTGGATTAGAGGCGGGGGTTCAGCAATCAAGGCTTGGGTAAGGTTAGGTTGTAGGAAATCGGACAGCTCAGACGCGCTTGAACATGCCTGGTTTGGAATCATTGGTTTTGGTCCATTTCCAACGCGCTCAGGAGCGCGCCGCTGCCAATGCAGATGAAGTTGAAACTTGTCCTGGCTTGAGGGTTCAGTCTGGATTGCCTGTATATTGTGATGGGATTCATTTGCTACCTGGGTGCTGTTGTGGGGAATGTCAGAAAAGCAGTGACAGCCAGCTGATAGTTATCAACTTTTCCCGGGAGCCTTCTGAATTAGATTCTAAGTTTTATCAGTAACCCTGATTCAGACCTCAGTGCTCGTAGCATGATCTTGGCTACACAACAGCATTAGTGTTTTGAGGTCCAATGACGGCCGCAAAGGACCAATCTCAAGGCCTTAACATAGGTGTTCTGACGTTTTGAGGTATCCCTGAAGAGGACGGTTTCAGGTTCAGGGCTTGCATCGTAGGCCAAGAGGATTCATACAGACCCCCCAGGAACTAGTGTTGGTACCATATCTGCCATAGGAATGCGCGGCATATGTATAGCACATACATCCCCACAGCCATGTCCATCACTTTAAGCATTTAAGGCCCCTACGCAAGGCAGATCGGGGGTTGACCTGTTCGCGTCTAGTCGATGTCTCGGTATACAGGGCCCTTAAATTCCTTCCCACAGCATTAGTGGTATATATGTCTCAACGCCGAAGATATGAGCCAAAGAGCTGCCAACGCTGTTCTGGGGCTGCTTATTAGAACCATAGGTTTCATGGACCCCAGAACCCTATTCTAATTACCAAGACTCCTGTATTAGACCCGGTTCATCCCTAAACCCTGAGCCCTGAATAATTTTATCTGAGGACTGCGTCGAGGCATTCGTGCTCGATGACGATTTCGATTACGACAACTGAGCCTTTGCATGATTGACATGCAAAATCTTGGCAGTCTTTCCGGTCTGGGCATGTGGCTTAGGGTCTAATGGCGGGTCGTGTCGGATTGTTGCCAGTGTCACCCGGCGGAAGCTCTTCATTGTTACATGTTCATACGAGTGCTTACAAGCCCATTTGTTTCTGAGGTCCCCATGTGGGTAGTTCTCTAAACTAGGGTCCCTTTTAGGGTCCCTTTTTGTAAGGGTGCCGTACTATATTGGGGCCTTAAAAAGGGACCCTAATTTAGAGAGCTACCCGTGTGATTTCGTTATTTCTCGGCCGTAGACTCTTACACAACATGCAATCCCAGAACCCCAGCTACCATCCGGCCCGGAAAGCCCCATCCTTCCCGGCTCTCTTTCGAATAAAATCAACATTAACTCACGTTCCATCAAGCCGCTCGCTGAGCCCTTCCGTCGAAAGATGTCGGTCAAACTTCGTCGACGGCGACCCTGCACCATGAGGACCTCGACGACCAAGCCAGAACTTTGACCAAAACTAGAAGGAGTTCACGCTCGACTGGTGATTAGATCTAGCCCGCAAGCCAAAAAGCACCCTGGCTCATAAGCCCCGCCGAAAACAGCTGAGGACCCTTGTTAAAAAAGCTTCCAAAAAGCCATAACAAAACCACCTTAAACCCAAAACCCAGATCCAGCTTTGCCAGGTCCGCTGTCCGTTCCTCAGTTCCCCTACGACCAGCGCCCGCGGCCCACGCCACCGCCCTGCATGGGAAAAGACCGCCAGTGCCTGTCAGGGTTTATGCTCACAGCCCCTTCAATGAAGCAAGAGACGTACTTGAAACCGCATTCAGGATCGTGCACGCCAGGGGCATTGGGCTGTTTGGCTAAGTTTGAGTTCCGACAGAAACCTAGAAACTGGCAACTGCAACAGGTAGAGTGGGAGCGGTTTGATCTAGAACCATGGCACCATCTCAACCGAATCAAAGCCGACCGTGAGAGGCCGGAATCACTAAGTGCACAGCCAAACTGCCGATCTCGTAGATGATGGGGTGTATGTACCGGCTGTCAGTACTGACATGACAACAGCACTGATATGATTGGTGAATAAAAAACCTTGTGATAATATGAGATCACTGTACTAATATCTTCAATAGGCCCGAAATATTGGCTCCAAGCCGCCATCCCTCGAGGATTTCAACATTCCCATCAAGCCTTAGCTCGCGAATCGAGGGTTCCTGAAAAGAGCTTCAGTGTTGAGGTGATATAGTTTCAGGGTCAAGAGTTCAGGTTAGGGCTGTACATGATGACCCCATTGACTCAATGATTTAAGGTCGAGGGTAGAAGCACGCGCGGGCTTACGACAGAAGCCGGTGGTGCAGGGCGATTCGCTTCTGCGTCTGTCTCAGACGAGCTCAAGGCTGGCAGCAACCACTGATATTCGTCCAGGTTTGCGACAAGTTCGGGAGTAAGATGAAGATGCACAGCCGCACACCCCCTAACCGCCCTGACCGACATTAGAGAGAGAGACAGCGAGAGAGAGAGAGAGAGAGAAGAAAGAGAGAGAGAGAGAGAGACAGAGGGAGAGAGACAGAGGGAGAGAGAAGAGAGAGAAGAGAGGCCGTAGTTGAGGAATGCATACCTTGAGCCTTAATTACAGGCAACATACATGTTGAGGTCTGTTCGGCTCTTTCAGAGACCCTGCGTGCGAAAGCACAACAGCAGGGTTATTTGACGTTCTCCCTTTGACAGCCCAAATATCAAGGCCATTCTAGCAAAACCCATCACCGGATTCTTGGGTGACATAGAAGCCTGAACAACTAGCACTAGTATTCCTGAGGACTGATTACTACAGGTAGCTTGTAGAGTACAAGTAAACTGCCCAACAACCGTATTCCCTTAGCCCTATTAAGGGCCTACGACGGATCGGAGCTCTCGAAGACAGGCAGTCGCAGCCGATGGGTCCTCCCAGCACTTCGCTTCCACAGGAGCAGGCTGTCCACGGAATCGGTTTAGGCTTTAGGGCTTGGAAATTCAAAAAATAAGGGTTTGGGTATTTCGGTGTGCTTATAAATAATCCGGACCCCATTATCCAGGGTCCAGATAGATGGGTCCCTCATCGACTGAAACTCCTATATGATTTCACTCCGAGAGTCGCTGGGTGGCATGTTTTATCGGACAATGTAAGGGCCAGACTTACCTATACTATTTTTGGCGGTTCTTTCTTATATAAGTCATAGTATAATGGGCCCCAGAACCCTATTCTAATTATTAAGGCCCCTATATTCCTGCGTGTCGAGGCTTTAGTCCTAGCAGGGTCTGGGTTGCTCAGGGCGCAGGGAAAGTCTGAATGCGGGTCTCACGAGACAGCTTCCCGAAAAGATTGCGTGGGTGGTTGTCAAAATTAGGGTCCCTTTTTGGGTATCCTAAATATTAGGTGCCGTATTATATTACAAAAGAGACCATAATTTTGACAACCACCCGCGTGTCAAGAATGCCTACTTTGGGCGTTTGCTCTACTTGGTGTCCCAGGTTGAAAGGGCTCCGGGGTAAAAAATTAAAGACGAAACCATCCCGTCCTATATCCCAAAAACCCTAAACCGTCCCTCATCAAGCCGTGCCAGCCTCGAGCGAGTGTGCGAGTCGAAGCCGTGAGGGCGTATTCCTTTGATTCGGGCCCCGGCTCTCTTTGCAAATACAGGGCTTCACCGCATTGGGGCCGGCTTCATCTTTCAGAGACTCCCAAACTCCTGAATTGAGGAATCTACCTGGAGCCGTAATAAGGATCCGTAAGACCTTAGTTACGGTTTTTGTTGGAGTCTCGGGGTGGATGTTCCTAAGCCCCCCCACGCCGCAGAAAGGGTTTAGGCATCTTCTGTCTCACAGGATTTCAACAGTTTTTGTTGGTCTTCCTCGCTCGGGCATTCGAAGTGACATCTCACTCCTGATCCCAGAATATGCCTAACTACCACGGCCTATGTACACTTGGCATTAGCCTTAACCTACACACACACACATATATATATATATATATGTGCACATACATACACACAGTTGATAAATCGACTTTATGGGGCTCAGCAATGGCAGCCACGTTCGGAGCTAAGAGTAAAGCCTCAAGCATGTATAAACCCCATCCTAAGCATTAGCTTGGCTTCCCACAACAATCCCCAAACACTGAACCCTAAACTCAAAAGCCTGCATGCTGGGAGGATTCGAACTTCCACAGAGGTGTGCAGGACCTTCTCTCCCGAGCACGAGAGGCTGGTTCAAGGATTGCACCCACAGTACAGGGGCCTGGAAGGGGCCTGGACGTTAGCAACGATATCCCCTTAGAGCCCGTGTTTTAATCATACCGTTGTAGTGAAACCCCGAAACGTATTGTAATGACTGGAGCCCTATACTACATGAACATGCAAGTAGTTGAGGTTGCAGGCCTTCCGATCTGGGGGTACTGCAATAGCAGAGGCATGCGGTCAATCTAAGCACCAGGTCACTCCTACCCACAAACCCGATTCCAGTCATCTAACGCTGCATTCTGGGCTTTTTTAGCTAAAGCTTCCGAACTTGCGCGCTTCGCCGCCAAGTTTTGGGAATGTAGCGTAGGTCGTGTCGTGTGGAAGGTGCAGAGTGGGCAGCAGCTTGTAGTGGCAGGGCTGCATGTTACAAGGAATGAGAACGGTAGAACCTGATCTGTGCACGTCGAACATTTGCGTCTTCCGGTTTTCAGAGACCCACCTGAAACCCTCAAAATCGAATTCTCGTTGACTCCGAAGGCTTTGGCGGCTGCAAAATCTTCTCAGGCGCGCACAACATCCTTGCCAAGGTATGGAGGTTCCATACGAGTTTGTGCAGAAGGTTTCCACAGGGGTTCTAGGACCTAGGGATATTGCGGTTGAGGGCTGCATAGCCTAATCCAGCCATTCTTGTGAGCTTCAGACTTAGGTCTTGGTTCCAATAGTCGCAGAAGTAAAGCATACACACCGAAAGAGTGGCGTTTCGTATACTTGTTTATGGATACGATGGGCAATGCCATTAACATGTATACATAGTCGCTGTGCAGACATATTTAAGCATGTAGGTTTGGATTTTTTGTGTTGAAATGGGCATCTGTTACCATGTAGGCATGCATGAAAGCATCGCATGTAATTGTGCATTGTGTATGTATGGCAGAGCACGTCTGCGAGCTCAGACGCAGCATGACTTTCTATGTGCACTCACACCTGAAAGATGCAATTAAGTACAATACAGTAATATAGTTTTCCCGCACAGAGAGAGAGAGAGAGAGACTTCTGTCTGTAGCATCGACAACTCAAGGCTACCTCCGAACCCTTATCGTACCCTCATAGAACCTTTCAATTGTTCCCTTTGACGGAACCCTTATAGTCCCCTCAAATGGCCCCCGAACCCTTATAGCACCAACCTTTCTATAGTTCCCTTGGACGGAACCCTTATAGTACCCTTAAAGGAGCTTTTTTGGACCCTCAAAGAACCTTCGTTCCCTTTGACGGAACCCTTCTAGTATCCTTAAAGGAGCTTTTTTGGACCCTGAAAGAACCTTCGTTCCCTTTGGCGGAACCCTTCTAGTATCCTTAAAGGAGCCTTTTTTGGACCCTCATAGAACCTGTTGTTCCTTTTGACGGAACCCTTCTAGTACCCTTAAAGGAGCCTTTTTTGGACCCTCCTAGAACCTGTTGTTCCCTTTGACGGAACCCTTCCAGTGTCCTTAAAGGAGCCTTTTTTGGACCCTCCTAGAACCTATTGTTCCTTTTGACGGAACCCTTCTAGTATCCTTAAAGGAGCCTTTTTTGGACCCTCAAAGAACCTTTCTGTACCCCAGCGCAGGCTGCTCAGGCCGGCAGCTTCCAGACGCCTACGGCTCTCAAGCGCTCGCCGCTGCGTGGGCTGGGTGGCTCTTGCAGCTTTATAGAGTTTTTATTGGTTTACGTTATAATGGTTGAGGGTCCTGGAGACTTGGGAAACTTTCATGGTTTAGGATTTTATAGGGGCTTCAAGTTTACGGTTCGAGAGTGTCGGGTGTCTTGCATGGGTTTAGGATATCTACAGGGTCTTGCGCTCAGCTTTATACGGGATTCTTATGACGAAAGTCAAGGTTCTGGGCCGAGTCTAACCTCCAGACTAGGGCTTTAGGGCTTGGGTTTAGGGCTTTAGGGCGTAATGGGTTTAGGGCTTTAGGGCTTAAGGGTTTAAGGGTTTAGGGCTTTAGGGCTTCACGGGTTTAGGGTTTAGGCTTCCAGGGTTTGGGCTCCAGGGTTTAGGGACTTGGGCTTTCAGGTTGAGGGTTGAGGGGCTGTAACGTCAAACTCGCGCTTGCGCCCCAACACCCAATGCCAGAAGCACTAACCCGTGAGATTTGAAACCCCCAAGTCCAGAACTTGAACTCTGTTTCGGAAGCAAGGATCCTTGAGGAACTCTGAAATTCGGAAGGTTTTCGATTCAAGAGCCTTACACAGAACCCTGGACGACCCCTTGCTGGCTTAGAACCTTCAAAACCCCTAAACCCTAAACCCTAAAACCTCTTCGAGGTGGCTCGCCCTCCATTGGCTGGCAGCCGCCGTCACCGGAGCCTGCGGTCGACGTGCCGGGGTTAGCTTTGTTAAAAGGTTTGTTTTCAGGGTTTGGGAGTTCAGGATTTCGGGCCTAAGCTTGTTAGCTTGTTCTGGGTGTGGGATGGTTTCTATCTGTAGGTCGTGTAGATGCTGTGGTTGAGGAGACGGAAGCTTCCAGTTTGAGTGAAGGCCACATAAGTCGCAGGGGGCCGAAGGGTTGAGGAGCTTCGACTCGGGATGCGTTGAACTGCTCCCTCGCAGCGTGTAGTAGCTGTAGCTGTGGGCAAAACTACTTCAATAGAGTTGCTTGGAGTTAAGGAGCTTGAACACAGTCCCGGATCTGAAACGGTTAAATCTTGACGATGACATGCAGGCTGGAGCTTACAGTTATTTGTGTCAGGCATGCAGTGTTCAGGGTATGGTACCAAGCGCTGACTCCAGCAGGTGTTCTGGGTGTCGAAGAGTGTTTAATCGCAGCCGTGCCTGTTTAGCTATATCGTGTTGTTCTATGTTGCCTGTTGTCTTAGCGTCGCACTCAGGCTATACTCATCATGCTATGCACAGTCTAGAGTGTAGCAGGTCTTAGCGTCACCTCGGGTAAGGCTTGCGTGAAACTTTCACGACCTGGTTGCTTGACTACCCACGAAAACCCTACGTTCCGAATAGATTCTATTACTTGAACCCTGAATCCCGGAACCCTGGATCCGCCTTTACCAGGGCAAGCGATTACTCCCCCGGGTTCCATGAGGGTCCAAGCCTCTCTCATAGGTTTTAATGTTTAGGGTTGAGGGTGTCCCAAATTTTGTTCCGGGGACTAAAGCCCAACTTTGTTTGGTTGACTTTGGGATAGTCGCTTGTCGCAGGTGCAGCGGCCCTCTCCACAGCGCCTCGGCTTGGGGTTCCTTTCAGGCTTTGTGGTTGGGGGGCTTAGGATGGTAGACTCCTTAATCGGGATGTGGGGTTTAGTTACGGGTTGAGGACAAGCGACGAGAACTGACAGGTTTGCTTTGCGGGGTTTGATGCAAACATCCACGGTCTGAAGAAAGGCATGGAAAGGCTGAACAATGCAACGAAGTCGAAACCTCAAACCAACAGATTTTGTTTGATGTGGCCCTAAACCCTACACCCTAAACCCAGCCGATGGTCAAAACTTTTGACAAGAGGTGGCCACACCAGCTACTGATCCTCGCAGTAGTCCCGTACATAAACCCAAACCCTGTATGCCCTGACTCTTGGTCAGTTTCTGAAATCGCGTTGCGCTGCCCAAGGCCGCATCCCAGCCCGTCACCCAGCGCGGCACAGCCTTCCACGGCTTCGAGAGCACCGGTGCAGGCGAATTCCCTTCATGTAACAGCACATGACTGATACTAGGGCTTTTATTTGGGCACGCCTGAATGTATGCTTGGCCCTGCCGGGCTCCAGGGTATGAACATATGTACCCTCATTATGTATCCATGCATACATGCATACATGCATACATGCATACATGCATACATGCATACATACATACATACATACATACGTACAGCGCAATTGTATGTTGTCAAGATTGATGTGTTTTTGCCCGATGGAAGCTTGCAGTTTGATCTCGATGCCTCCATAACTCTGCTCTTTACAATGGTAGTTTGTAGCCTGCCCTTTCTCTTCTTTGGGAGGGAAACTGGCATCGTTGGAGTTTGAGGATGGAAGCTTAAAAAGGAGCCTAGATAACTACCAACACTACTTAGGGGATTCCTTCTTATACACATGAGTTTAATTATCCCGGCAAGCCATATTCTAATTATTAAGGCCCCTTTGTTTATATATACCCTGATAGAACCCTTAGAGTAGTCCAGCCCTATTCTATTATTAAGGCCCCTGTATTACGCTCAGCGGCTTCCCAGCAGGGATCTCGAGCTCTTGACAGATTATCCAAGCGCAAAGAAACCCTAAAGGGGTTTGGGGTTTAGGGTTTAGGGAACCCTGAACCCCCAAAACCTATATCCTGAAGACGAAACCGTCCATCTTCACCCATTTGAGACCCTGGAAACTTAACAGTCCTCGGTTGTAACCCTAGCTGCTAAGAATGTACTTGATTATAGCCTTCGTCTGCGTCTCTCCTTTGCAGTTCACTCTTACGGTAGAGTCTAGGGTTTGTTAGTTGGTCTTAAGATGCTTAAGGTTTCATCCTCACTGCTCGAGGGTTTGAGATTGTCTGGGGACGGGGGGGTTCAGGTCTGTTTGGAGCGTATTACCCCGTGGCTCAGTTTGGGTCCCAGATGTCCCAGCCAGGCTACTGGTCACCGGCTCCAGATGTGGTGTACGCCCGAGGACGCGGCATACGTCCGACCACAGTTTCAGGGGCTGTGCATAGGTGCTAGGGTTTGCAGTGAAAGGAGGGGCACTGGAGGTGGAAATCCTCAACGTAACTGCCGCAAAAGCTGCGCGTGCAATCTGTCAGTGGGCTAGACGGATGACAAAGGTGTCGGGCGCACGTTCCCTCTCTTGATGTCTCATCGGGACGCCCATCATCAACACAGAAGCGTTATCCTGAGTGACGGGATATTCGGCAAAAGTATTCGTTTGGCTTTTAAGACGGCATTCGCAGAAACTGCAGAACCTAACATCGACGTCCGGTCCAGCAGAGATGAAATGAACCGAAACGCCGAACCCTACATGATAAACTATGCGTGCGGGGTTTTGCAGCTGTGACTACACGTAATGAAGCGACGAGAGTGGCTGAGCATGGCCATGACGACAATGGTGCAGTGCTGCTGAGGGTTCAGGGTTTTTTGGTTTTGGACGGTTTAGTGTTATAGGGTTTAGGGTTTAGGGTTCAGGGTTTTTGGTTTTGGACGGTTTAGGGTTACAGGCTTTAGGGTTTAGGGTTCAGGGTTTTTTGGTTTTGGACGACTGTTATTATGGACCTTTGACCCTTACTCGGTTCTCGACTCCTGCAGAAGACTACGACAGCCAAAATAGATCATGCAACAGCCAGAAAACTGTTTCAAAAAGCTCTACAACCCCTACAAAGACCACATCAAAAACCCGTATTTGACGTAGGGGCCTACACGATTTCCAATACCATGTTGCGGGTTCCTTTCTATAATTATAGTGTAATGGACCCCAAACCCTATTCTAAGTAGCAAGGCCCCTAAACCCTAAACCCTAAACCCTAAACCCATTATGGGTTCTCTATGTGTTCCAGGCCTCCACGGTCACGGACATCACTTTGGCTTCCCCGGAGCTCCAGAGGCACCTCATAGCTGGGGCTTATAGGGCTATCCGTATACCTAAAGGCTAAGCCCCGAGGGGTGAAACGTACATGTATATATATATAGAGAGATGTATATATTTAGATTTACGTTATAACCAGGAGTTGGAGTTTCCGTCATTTGTCTTTCGACTTGTGCTTCTCAGTCCGAGCATGTTGGGTCAAAGAGCCCACGGCCGCCATGCGGCCACAGGGCATGTGAGTGTTTAGGGTTTAGGGTTTAGGGTTTAGGGTTTAGTGAGTGTCGCACTGCAGGTGTTCGGAAAGTGTGGGGACTTCGCCAGCGCAGGCAAGGGAGGGGGGAGGGGGTTTTGCTTGACTCCGGAAACCATAGTGAGGGCGTTCAATCATGTTATCCATCGCTTGTGTTCCGTGTCCTTAGCCTGCTGCTTTGTGTCTAAATTCCGGTCCTCAATTACCGAGGTTCTCTCAACCCACAACAGGCCCTGCAGTGACTCAGCATGCTTTCGAGGTACTTCGTCCCGTTGCTATGCGGCGGAAAGCCCAATTAGCTCCTTAATCCTCAACCTTCGCATGATACCTCAATCGTGATGTGGAAAGCACGGCCTCAAAACGCAAATGGTGGAAACCACAGAAGATGTGTTGGAAAGCAAGACTTGTTACGACTGTTCGCCTGAAAGTTGTGTTGTAAGACATGTTGACTGAGCACCCGAAGAGCCTGGTGTTAATGTCAGACAGATTGTCGCACACCACAGAAACTCCTTGCCGCAAACACACACACACACACACAATCACACACATATATATATATATACACATACATTTATACATACATATGCATATGCATATGCATATACATATACATATACATATACATATACATTTACATATACATATACATATATAATTACATACAAACATACATACATACATACATACATAGATACATACATACATACATACATACATACATACATACATACATACGTACATACATACATACATATACAGACGTGCATGTACACATACATGCATGCATACATACACTACATACACTACATGTGCATGTCCATATACGTATGCACATCCATCCCAAAGCTCTCAGCCTAAGCCCCTCAGCGGTCTCCGGTCCCTCGTGAAGTAGGTTTCTGACCGTACAGAGCCACAAGCTCAGCAACACATAGTTTAGGGTTTTCAGGATTGAACATTATCATCTAGTTTGGTCTCAGAGTTCAGAACTTCTATAGTGTTCTCATCTATATACTGTTTCGGGTTTTAAGATTTCGCGAAACTGGTCTGAGAGCCGCCAGGGGCAGTGGCAGCTGCCCATGCGTATTGCCCGGATCCCAAAAATCTCCGGCACACGGGATATCGAAGGTTCGTGGCTTGGGATTGAGTATCCCATCATAAATCCACCGTTCCTCAAAACCTAGCACAGAAACGTGGGCTTCAGTGATTTGTTGCTTTCGAGGCTTTTGGGTTAAGGGTGTATACCGGCGATAGCACAAGTCCTGATGCTAAATGGGGTACCGGGCCTCATCGTCAAATTGCAGGAGATCCTAATACCTGCGCTCGGAACACTCACCCTACTTCAGACTCAAGTTGCCTTAATCTCGAGTCCTAGAAGGGATTTACAGGCTTTTCACGATCAGTGTCTTCGTGCAAGAGGTGGTGATACTTGAGTCACGGAAGGCCAACTCGTCCATGAACTTCTCGCAGGGTTTGGGAGGACATTTTGAAAGTGGCACTGCTTGCTCCTTTACACACTTGTAAAGATTCCTTGATGTTGATTGCCCTCCTTGAGACGAATGTTGAACTCGAAAACGGTCCCCGGGGGGACTACTTCGCTTTCGAACGAAAAAATTATGATAAACTCCAAAACCCTAAACCCTAAACCTACTATTTGCCGACCCAGGAGCCGATTTGTGGCATTGTGACGCCTTTGCAGCCTGACAAGGAGTAGTTTCTGCTTTACGGCGTCCTTCGTATCCTGGGCTCCCAAATCCTAAACCCCTGAACTGGTAGATCATGATCTTCAGAAGTTTGGGTTTACCGGATGTCCCTAACTACCTGTTGGGTTTTTCTGCAGTAGAATCAGCTAGAGGCAGCTCGAGTGCTTGTTGATGGTGTGTTTTGCCGGAATGTGTGATGCTTCATAACCAATAACATGGCCTGAGTTAAGAGTCTTTTTTTGCGAGTACGGTCGCCCTTACACCTTACATTCCCAATAATACCCTAAGCCTAAACCCTAACCCCAGCCGAGAGCGAAGATGTCTGGCTGCTTGTACAGTACAAGTCTCGAGGAAAACGCATGGGAGGCCCGTCTCTTTGCGCAGGTTTTAGGGTTTAGAGGGTTCAGGGTTTCGAGGGTCAGGGTTGTAGGGTTTAGGGTTATCTGTCCTTCTTTCCTGGCGTGACGTTGCAAGCCAGTTGCAAGAGGGTTATGGAAGGCATGATTCTCCCTGCCTTAGGGTTGCTTAGGGTATTTGGGTGTGATTTGGGGCTTTACGGTTTGATATCCCTCGCTCGACAAATTTGGTTGGCAGGGTTGCAGCATACTGTTTTCTATCAGCAGACAGTCGCTTTTCAGGGTGTAGGGCTTTGGAAACTAAGGCGGCTCCAGTATGCAACCCCCCCCGGGATTTGCATTTTGACATGTAATCTATATACATATATATATATATATATAATTTTGTTCTTTTATTTACTTATCTATGTATTTATTTATATTGACCGTGTCGGATACTATAGGATACTTGAACGTAGAGGAGCTCTTGGCTCTGACAGGTAGACCTGAGTTTGGCTGGTGAAGCGCTGCTAGGAGTCTTGGAGCTGTCAAATGTCAAAATCGCGCCAAGGCCGGTTCAGGTGTAAAAAATCAGAGGTTTAGGGGCTACCTTAAGAACCCCAAACCCACTTTTTTTGTAGGTTCTTATTATAAACCCTAATATGGGATTCATAGGGACCCTACAAAAAAGTAGGTTTTGGGTTCTTAAGGTAAGTCCTGAACCTACTAACCCCCGAACAGGCCGCAAGGTTTAGGCCATGAGCCCTAAATCCTTACGCCCTCGAGTTGAAGCCCTGCCCAACAGGGTTTCGGGGTCCATACTACTCGTTTTGGGGACCATCAAAAGAGTACGATTGTCGGGTTTTGTGGTATGTAACTCTTTATAGTTATGTAGGGACCACAAGGGAAAGCAGACTTCTGTAGTCAATCCCAACAAGATGTCTAGCTTCCCCAGCTGGGCCTCCCTGCATGCACACGTCTGGGGGCCGCTGACGGCCTCGCAGCCACTCGCTCGAGGATGTTCGCTGGGGGCTTCTAGACCCTGGGCACTCCCACCATGGGTTTAGGGTTGAGGGTTTAGGGTTAGGGCCATGAGAGGTCAGTTTATGACGACGCTCTTCATGTGTTTGCAGTGATTCCACTACTTTGTGGCGTTGGCGCAACATCATCGCCATCATCAGCTCTAATTTCGTTAGTCGCCGGTACAAATTGGGTTTAGGCTTCATAGTGAACCCCAGAAAGTTGGAACCTGGCTTAAGGATGGTTCGCGCTAGGATTCCTTATATTTCACCTTTAAAAACTTGAGGAAACCTCAAACCCCAAAACCGTGGCTTCTTCTTTAGTTCTTTAGTCGGTCTCGGCGTTCTAAGGCGCTTGACAACCAAAGACCAAAGCCCAAATTCTAAGCCCTGAACCCTCAACCGGCAAACACAACACCCCTTAGAGCTTCAGGGTTGAGGGTTTGGGTTTCGGGTTCAGGATTTAGGTTTTAGGGTTTAGGGTTCAGGATTTAGGATTTAGGGTTCAAGGCTTCAGGGTTGAGGAACTGAGTTCTTACGGTTTTGGAAGGACATAGGGCCCTAAATCGTATTTTGCGGCTTTAGAATGAGATAGGGCCCTGAATAGTTGCAAATTAGATTCCTGTGTTCGGGGATGAGGTGAGTGCTAGGATCCCTTATGCCCTTCCTTAAGGGCATGGGGATATATGGGGATATAATGTTCCAACTTTATGGGTTCTCATTAGGTCAGCAGGATTTGGTGGTACGTTTGATTTATGCTTGTGGCATCTGGAGTTCTGGGCATCAAATAGGGAGACTCGGGTAGACCTCGCCTATTTTGTGGAGACCTTGCCAACATTTCATGCGACTTGGTGCTTTGCACTGCGGCGAAACCCTCGCAAACACCCCGAGTTTTAGAAAGCTTACGCCATTTTCTGGCGAGCAGCTCCGCAGCAGAGCTGCGATGACCCTGCAACTGGCCAACGATCTCTGCACTCCCAAATAGTTGCAGTTGCAACGGTGTGGTTGTGATTATTCTGACAAGTATTCTAAGCAATGCCTTCGCAAATGAACCCTAAATCGTAAACCCTGATACGATATCACTTGAAGTCGGAGTTTTAAGACGGCTCGTTCTGCATCGTGTAGGTTTCGTTCGGGAATGTGGGGCTGTGAGCTGCAGGTTTAAACTGAGGCCCTTAATTTAGGGGCCTAAATAATCACCTACACTATTTTGGGGGTTCCTTATTGTATTGATAGCAGAAGGGGCCCCAAAACCCTTTTCTGATTATTTAAGGACTTTACACTAAGCCTAAACCTGAGTTGGAGCTTGAGGCTGAGAGGTTGGGCCGGGGTGAAAGAGATCAGAAATGATTAGAATGGATTCTTTTTTTGGTAGGGATGAGGATTTCAGGGTTTAGGGATCTGCGTTTAGGGCTTTTCGGAATTAGGATTTCAGTGATTGGGGCCCTCTTGAGTCTGTGACTCCTCCAGGCCCCTAGCTATGCATCTTAAACCCGTTTTCATCCCTGGAGGCTCTAGAGCCCCGGATCCCAGTGACTTAGGTACCATCGACGGCTCCTGCACTCCAAGACGTCACATTCTTTCAATCTGAGTCCCCCAACTACGCTACGTCTTTGATTTTGTTGCAGAAGCAAACAGAGTATCCATATTCATTCTTGAGAAGACCTGGCCAGTCTAGGAGAACCCAAGCCCTCATTCTAGATCCGCATGCACCCAAACCTTCGCCGTCGGCTCAATTCTTCATCCCTGCAACGGGCCCTCAGTGTTTGGAATTCAACTGCCGGGTCGGGGACCCCTGAAACTGCTTGACCACGGTGTCGGAAGTAGGGTTTGGAGTTTAGGGTTTTGGGTTTTGGGAACTGTTCTTTCGGACGATGCGTTCCTTCGCTTCACCTCCTAGAATCACAGTGGGCTGAGAACTGGTCTGCTCCTGTGAGTTTTTCGGGCATGAGGCTTTCGCATGGGGCTTTTTAACCTATGCGAAGAGTCTCTAGCCGGACCGAAGACTGTCTTTGCCCGTAGCAGCACAGCCATCCACATCCGCTCCCTTCACCGCGCCTTCAAAACGCGACATTCTTCAGAAGCCTGGAAAGACTACAACAAGTGGTGATATCAGCTGACCTAGGAGCCTGTCTACATATCCAGTCGCTTCGTGACTTTCGGAGTTTGTAAACTTGAAGCCACGTTAAGTACGAGAAATGCAAGTAGCTGGCCACGTTTCCGAACATTAAGGAAACCGATCGTTTGGATTCCGGTTTCGGGGTTTGCAGGCTTTAGGGTTCTACTGAAACCCGAAGTGATGCTGCTTGGAGATGGGTTTCGTCAGAGATCCTGATTCTGCAAACCCTAGCAATCCGAAGGTCCAAATCAATGCTTGGGGCTGTGGTTTAGGGTCATGACATTGATTGCGGTCATTTATTGTTTGGGGGCTTGGGCTGCAACCGGAACCAAAGCAGCAGATTCTCCAGGACCTGTGTTGTAACCCTGTACCCCCATGCTAGACCCTGAAGTCTAAAGCCTTAGAAGCGCCCGCTCAAACATTATAGTAAGTAAGCCTTAAAAGCTTCCCTAAAGTATAGAAGCCAAAAACGCCTTCTACGCTCCCTCGCCCCTAACCCCTAAGCCCCTGTCGACTCTGATACTGGCGATCAGCCAAAGGTCGCTGTGCGACGGCACGCCACAAGATGGCGTCGCCACGAGGGACTGCGGCGGAGGGAAGCAGCTGGGTCCAAAGGTCTCTCTAAGGGTTTCAACACCTTAAGGTCTCAGTGCTTTAGATTAGAGTTCCGGGCCTTTGAGTTTGAGTGTTCAGGGTTGAGGGGGTTCTTGGTCTATAGGATTCTTACGTGATGGCTGTTGTGACGGCAGTGGTGGTGGAAGCGCTGGTGATGGTGGTGGGAGAGGGTCAATTCCCAACAATGCGTGATGGCACGCCGCCATGGCTAGGACGTTTACTGGGTTGACAAGCACTCTGCTGTTCGTTGACACAGTGGTGATGCTTCGACTGTATGGGGAATCACACAGAGAAAGCTTTTGTCCATTTTAAAGATGTTCAAGCCTCACACCCACCCTAACACCCACCCTAACGGCTCAGGTACGCCGACGCATCCCTTGCTGGAGGAATCCGGCCGCTGTCTTGAGGTTGATTGGCATGGGCTGCAAAGTAGCCTCGAGTCAAATGCGGTGCAGGTTCTATGGGGGCCTTAATCATTGCCTGGCCTACGTAGCCTATACAATATAGTATAACATACCCCAAACACCATTCCTAAGTATTAAGGCCCCTGTATTATGCATGCCTATGGGCGTAGTTCCGTTCAACACTTGACTTGCTTTTCCCCAGAGTCTGAACTGTAGAAAGAAGATGTTGGGGTTTCCGAAGTTACGGGACCCTAAAATAGGATCCTAAACAGTAGGATCCGTAGTATGAGGACCCGAAAATAAGGTACCCTAAAAAGCTCAGAAGAATCGCGATACCCTGAAATTCTTCCCTCCACCCTAAATATTGGCGAGGCAGCACCGGGTTCTGATGGAGGCACACGGAGATCTCTTGGCTTCTTCGGGCTGAGCGCTCTAGGATGCTGTAGTGGTCTTTAGGGTTTAGGGTTTAGGATCATAGTGACGTAGTACGTATATACATTACAGATCATATACACACATACGGTCCTGAGGTCATGGGAAGTTCGGGGTGGGTTAAGGCATTTCGGAGTTTTGCAGGATCATACAAGTCATGAGTAGTCGCGATGAGAGCATTCTTCAGGGTTTTATGGTGGTGTCAGATGGTTGCCATGGCGGTTAAGGACTGGAGGTTCATGCAAGGATTCTCTTCACGCGCCATTGGTGGAGTTTCCAGATCGGGACACGTACAGCGATGACGCTCGCGGCTTCCTGGTGTGGCGATCTTGATTCCAAGCCCTTATATAAGCTTGATCCCTCTGTAACAAATATGCACAGGCGGCTGTGTTTCGCATAGATTAGAACATACCCAAGTGCGCTATGAAAACCCTAAGCCCAAAGCCCTGCGAGAGGGAAGCAACACCCGAAACCCAAAGCTGTGACCTATGGAACCTCGCCTGGCATGCCCGAGTTGTGAGAGCTTAAGCCCCAAGCTTTAATCTTCAAAGCCAGACCATGGTCCCCATTAACACGTCCATAAACCTAAGCGTAAGAGCCTAAAGTCCTAAATTCAAGCCCTGAGCCCAAAGCCCAACCCGCATCCCTCAGCCTGAGCCCGAAGCCCCAAAAGAACAGTGGAATTCAACGGGTAGTATAGGGGCCGTAATAATTACCAATACTAATTTTGGGGGGGTTCCTTATTATATTTATAGTATAATATAATTACCCCAAAAGACTATAATTATGAAGGCCCTATATTAGTTTCAAGTTTGTTGCTAGTTCAGGTAATCCCTAGCCCCAGTAGCTTCAGATTGTTGACTGCGTGTGCGATTTAGGAGCCATCGGCTTGCAGGATTTAAGTTCTTCGATTGTGGAGTCGCGCCGGAAGCTTTCCAGAGTGATCGCGAAAGGTCTCGACTTTCCGAGAGGCCATGTGGAAGTCCTGTGGCTACGCGCCTACTTCTGTGAAGGTCTGCCTTACGCACAGAACCGCCAGCACTCCAAGTGCCTCTGCCGTATGACGTGCTCTCTCACAACCTCAACCCAAAGAAGCAAGATAAGCCTTAAACTCTTGACGTCCTGAGAGAAAAGCCGTGCAACTTAGGGTTTAGGCTTTGGGGATTTAGGGCTTAACCCCTAAGCCCCTAAACCCCTAAACCCCTAAACCCAAAACCCCTAAACCCCTAAACCCCTAAACCCCTAAACCCCTAAACCCTAAACCTTAAACCCCTAAACAAAAAACCCTAAACCCCTAAACCCTATAAAGTTTAAGGGTCCCCCAAACTCTAAACCGGGAATCTTCGATTCCTGAATTCTTGACCCTATCCGAGCCGAAGATCTGGAGCTCCAGGCCATCCTCAAACCCAAACCCAGTCTTTAAGGGTTTAGGGTTTAGGGTTTAGGGTTTAGGGTTTTATGGATTTAATGGTTTTATGGGTTTAGGGTTTAATGGTTTTACGGGTTTAGGGTCTAGTGGGTTTAATGGTTTCAATGGGTTCAATGGGCTTAGGGTTTCATGGGTTTAATGGGTTTAATGCGTTTAGGGTTTAGTGGGTTTAGTGTAGGATTTCTGCCCTCAAACCCCCAATCCTAAACCCTAAACCGAAGGTCAAAGAAACCCTAAAACCCTAAACCTAAAGCCAAAGAAACCCTAAACCCTAAACCCTAATCCTAAAGCCAAAGAAACCCTAAACCCGAAACCCTGATCCTAAAGCCAAAGAAACCCTAAACCCCTAAACCCCAACCCTTCATCCACCGCTCTGTAAAGGCCGAGCCACGGGTCGACAAGTTCGAATGCCTGCTGCTGGCCTGCACGTTGGGTTTTGGGTTTAGGGTAGAAGTTATGCTGTGGACTCAGTCGGCGCCTCGGTTCCTGGCATATGCATAGTCTAGGTGTAAAAAAGGGTAGAAGTTATAGAATATCGGGGCCTGAATAATTAGAACAGGGTTGGGGGGGGGGGGGTTATTATACAATAGTTATAATAAGGAGCCCCCCAAAATAGTATTGATAATAATTCAGGCCCCGACATTATAGTAGTCTCCGTTGTGGTTCCTGCTTTGGTTTAACCAGTTATGGATTTAGGAGCCTATAAGGTAACCCCCAAGAAACTGCAATGGAGACTATAGGTAGGGTTTACGGGGAGGAGAGAGCGAGATGAGAGATGTCTCTGTGTGTGCACATCTATACGTACACATTGACGGATGGACAGAACTTTGAGTGAGCTGTGTGTGTGTGTGTGCGCGTGTGTATGCATTTTCATATAAACAAGCCAATAACTTGATAAACGAATCAGTAGAGAAACAAATATAAGTAAACATGTATATGAATATATAGATGTATATATATATATATATGTGTGTGTGTGTATATGTAAAAAAGAGAGAGTACAGCGTTACATAGATACTGTGCAAGCAGACATGCATACATACATACATACATACATAAATACATACATACATGTTGCGTGCATGTGTGCGAAGTAGGGACACGCTCTCGATGGTAGCAGGATTTTTTGTGTCTTAATGTCTATAACCACACGCACACACGCATGTGTTTTGTGTGTTTGTACGTCGGTGTGTATGTTTGTCTGCATGCCTGTGTCTGTCTGCATGTTTATATATACATATATATATATATGTATACATATACATATGCACATGTATCAAGATAGCCAGGGCGAGAGAGAACGTGAGAGATGTCAACATAAATAGTCATAAATGACCAACTAAGCACATAACTGCGCCTGTAGTATGTACATGTACCCAAAGTGTATATATGTATTTATATATATATATATAGACGAGCACCTGAGTATATAATGAAATAACTGCAATATACATATATATATATACATATATATATATATATATATATATGCATATGTATGCATACGCATATATTATGGGTATGTGTCCAGTAGGCGCTTGCTGACGGGAGATCAGCTTCAGAGCAGCCCTGATTCTTCCAGAGAACTAAACGGTTCTTGACGGCTCAGCTTAGGTTGAGGGTGTAGGGACAAGTTTAGGGGTTTGCTGTTTAGGTCCGGGGGCCTATGTTTAGGGTTTGGCTGAGGATTTAGTGCGACGGATCTCCGACTTGAGGGTCCAACTACAAAATGGAAGTTACAGTAAGACTAGTGCAGTAATGATGTCAGCCTCCGTTCGATGTTGTCTCTCGGAGAGTGCCCCGGCTTGAAAGGGAAGCACCAGAAGTCTTTAGTGTTAGGGCTTATTGGCTTAAGGTTTAGGGTGTGGGTGCATGTCGAGATTTGACAAGACCGTTGCAAAAAAAGGGGTTTGGGTGCATGTGCTGATGACGGACAGTAAGCATATAAGCTTCGGCTGTATGCTTACAGGTTTAGCGGCTCGCTTTCGCAAGTCTATATGAAATCTTGAATCCTTCGGGGCTGTGTCTCTGTGTGGGCCAAGGATGAGAGGACGACGCAGAACCTGTGCATGTGACTTTGAATGCAATTGGTTCGGAAGAAATTACGGTTTAGGAGGTTGGGAGTCGAGTCCTGTTCCGTAGTGTTAACTCTTGTGACAGACGGCTCCCCAGCAAGGGTCACGTTCAAGACTGCACAGTGGCACGTGCGCCCTGCTGTGGCCTGTGCTGCGGACAAAGATGCAGCGGCAGCCGTGCCGTGCAACGGCAACCACGACAACAACAACAACAACAACGGCTACCACGACTACTGCCGTGACTGCTACTACTTACTACTGCTACTACTACTACTACTACTACTACTACCACTACTACTACTACTACTACTACTAGTACCACTACCACTACCACTACCACCTACCACTACCACTACCACCACCATCGTAGCGAGACGCCACAAAACGAAAGCCCGCCGTTCCAGGGAAGGCATCGATCGCTGCGACGAGGCGTTAGGCGGCCCCGGCGGGCAGGCGAACTGGCCGGGGCCCTCGGGAGCTTCGGATTCGGGCTCTGTGGTCCAGTTCCAGGGGCTTTGGAGTTTTTAGAGTTTGGCAATCTCGGGGTTAGAGTAGGTATACTTTGGAGAATGACATCACCAGCAAAATTTGTTACATCTTTCGTGAAAGCGCTCGGTGCTCGGTGCGATGACCTGGGATTTATGGGTTGAGGGCATGGGGCTTGGCTGTTGATCTCGGGTCGCAGCAGCTCATTAATTAGTTAGCGTTCGAAGCGATTTTTCCCGGGCTTCGGGACAGCACGGCCCTGTCCTTGTTCGGACCATTGCTGTCGCTGAAGTCCTTTACGGAGCACCTTCTCCCAGCGGTCCCCGCATGGCCAGTGAGCACGGCCAGCAGTTTAGGGTTTGAGCTTGGGAAACCCATATAACAACTGAAGCCTTGCAATGAATGCCGGGTAAGCCCCTATAAAGCCCCATAGTAGACCCTAAACCCAAGACCCTCCATACTTACTTCCTTGGGGGTCTGTGGAGCCAATGGACTGAGGCAGCAGGTCGGCGCCGGCCGCGGCAGCTACGAAGTGGCCCGGGTCCCGGTTGCTGTGGAGACGTAAGCCGAGATGGAAGCCATGGGTGTAGGGATATCGGGCGATGATAGACGTGATTCTAGATTGTAAGAATCCGGGTGAAGGTTGTCGGGGTTGATGGAAGGGGTCTGGGTAGAAGTCTGCCTCAAAGGTCCTTGCTACTGATGCTGGGCCAAGATTGTCGGTGCAGAAGAATCTTGTTGAATTCTCTCGCTGCCACTCAAATAAACCCGTCGTCGATTGCCTAGAGTCTAAGTAAGTTTCAACCTGAGAGGCTGTACGATCACAACACACACACACACACACGAATCTCCAAACCGTGAAGGCGTGATTCCTCAACACCCAATCCCAAACCGGAATACCCAAAAGGCTGGAACACAAGATGAAAAATCTCGAATATGCTAATTCTGCCCTACAAGCTTACTCCAGGATTTCACTTCAAGCATCGAATCAAGAAGTCCTCAACCCTGTAAATGTTAAAGCAACCCCCTGTAAGTGTTAAAGTACTCATTTTTGAGCCTCAAAGCCTCCCATTGTCAGCCCCAGGTTGAGACCCTGGTCTACGTGGGCGAGGGCAAAGGCAACTACAACAAGGATGATGTGGAGCAGGCAGACTGCGGAAGGTCTAAGGGGAATGAAGTGTCCTCTTGTTGGAATTGGCAACTCGTCCCTGTGGGTGGGGCACTGTGGTGGTGTCCGCGCAGGACTGTTGAACATGTACTCTGCGCTTGTCTGTCTTGAGTCGACCGTTAAGCCAGCTCCCCAGATGACAACCACGTGCCATTGTCAATGCAACACTGTCACGTCTCTGCTGCTTCACTCTGCCATTGTTGATGCTGCACTTTTTGAGTAGTCGCATGGAGTACGTTCGCCCGTGCTTGAGTGCAGGTGAAACGGCCGCCAACTAAAATCAGTTGGCAGCGCAGGCTGTGGACTTAGAGAGAGATCTATGCGTTGGTCAAGGTCTGCACGTCTCGTAAGCACTAACCCTACAAGCAGCATTGCACTGTCCAGGTTTTCGAAAATTCGGGGTCCTCCTTTAGGGTTCCATATGCGCTGAGGGTACTTGCAGAAAAGCACACAGAGCCTGTATAGAACACGATCAAAAGGATCCTCGTTTAAGGTCTCCTGAACGACGTATCCCTGCTTGAAGCGATATTTTGGAAGCCCCGATCTCGAGACGGTCAGATGAAGAGTGGGCAGCCGACGCGGCCAAATCACTGTTGTGAAGTAAAAAGGAGTGTAATTCAATGAATGCATTGAATTATACCGTTCTCCATAACTTCTATTTCCTTCTGGTGGGGATTTTGGTGCCTGTCACACAGTCGACACAAAAACGAACAGCCAACTGCTCGGCCCATGGACTCCTTGCTCTGGAGGCTCTACATGGGCATCCTTTGTACTTTCCTTGCAGCGGGCTTCATCTCGCTGGTCGTCCGCACCTCAGGAGTTTTCTCAGGCTGAAAGAAAGGATTTTGGGGTGCTTGAGTTTTTAGGATGCTTCACGGTGGTATAGGGCTTCACCGCGAATACGACGAGTAATTTGTGCTAATGATACTCATATTCATACGAGCACGGGTACTATTGCGACAAGGCCCTGCTACTATTATAAATATTATTACTTGTGCTACTACTACCACCACCACCACCACCACTACTACGACTACTACTACTACTACTACTACTACTACTACTACGACTACTGCTACCACTACTACTACGACTACTACGACTACTACGACGACGACGACGACTACTACTACTACCACCACCGCCACCACCAACATCGTAGCGAGACGATAAAAGACGAAACGTAATAGTGCTATATGGTCTTCGTGTGTGGTCGCGGATTCACGAGAACTCCTTGGAACCTTCAGTTGCGATCTCAGTTAGTACTTATGCTTGGTTACGTTGATACTGTAGCTGCTACTTCTACGACAAGTTGCAGAGTGGATGCCCGCCGCATTGGTTGTTTCTTGGTGCTGATTTGCGTGCGCGCGTTACCTTCGGTTTACCGTTCACAGGAGTACATATACTTATAGTGCAGGAAACAAGTTGCTTCGGCTCTGCGGGTTCCGTGGGGAACCGAATCGTCATCACTCCTTCCGCCATGGTACGGCCACATGTCTTGTGATAGCTGTACCTAGTAGCACACGCAGGATCCCGAACCCCTCACCGAAGCCCTGAGGCGTGATCGGCGAAGCTCGTAAGAATGTTGGCACTGGGCCCTTCATGTTGTGAAAATCTTCCGGGTATCGCGTGATGTTATTGCAGGCAAGACCAGTGTTTTGGTTACTCCTCTTCTTGACCTGCTCGCTAGCTTGAAACATCTCTTGTGACAACTATATTTCCATGGTTACTGTTCTTACTCGCAGCAGTATTGCCAGCACATATTTCTGCGTTGTTCCCCTTGGTTTGCACAATCGCTTACTCTTGCACTCATCTTTAGCGTGCTCGTTGGGTTGGCTTGGTCCTGCCTAGCTGAGACTAAAGTCAGAAGCAGCTCACTGGCTAGCTGTTCCGACTTCTAAACTCTATGCCGTCGAAACCCGCAAGTATGGCTGGTTGAATACTCGGCTCTAAGCACTGCCCTTTGTAGAGGCCCACTCCTGTAGTCTCCTGAGAGTGCGGCTGATCCTCTCCAAGAGCGAGAACCGAGAGGCATGCTGAGACAGGTCTTGGTATATGCTGACAGCCTGTCTTGGGGCATCATCCCAAACACACGGGCCAGACTGCCCTTCACCAAACGATGGCCCGGCGTGTTCGAGGCTTCCTTGAACCGTTCTGGAAAGGACGTTCGAGTCATCGAGAACTGTCTGAACGGGCGCCGCACCGTGTGGTCGGATCCTTTCAAGCCCGGCCGAGATGGCTCCGAGGGACTGGCACAAGTGATCGAATACAACTCTCCGCTCAGCCTGGTGGTGCTTTGCCTGGGAACGAACGACTTTCAATGCACCCATGACCACCGAGGCTGGCTCTCTGCTCAGGGAACTGCCAAGCTAGTGCAGATCATTCGCCAGGCGCCCATCGAACCTGGTATGCCAATCCCAGAGATATTGATCGTGGCCCCGCCCAAGATCCGAACGCCACGGGGGCCCATAAGTCACAAGTTTCATGGAGCAGAACACCGAGACCATGGCCTAGCTGCTGAACTTCAGGAGGTGGCCAAGCAGCTGTCGACGCATTTCTTCGACGCCGAGACGGTCACCAGCGCAAGCGCCGTGGATGGCATCCATCTCGATGAGAGTCAGCATGAGACCTTGGGCCGGGCTCTAGCCCAGGAAGCTGCCAAGATTCTGGAGTAGCAGTCGCAGAGGATCCGAAGTACCTGACTGAATAGCAGACTTTAGGTGTTCATAGTTGGATCAGCTCTTATGACTTGGGGAAGTTTTCCCCTTTGGCAGTATGGAAGACTCTTCGTGGCGACTGCGTCTGGAGTGAAGAATGCCGACAAGTGCCTTCGAAGACTGCCTGATGTAGGCGCCTAAAGAATTACCTATACTATTTTGGGGGTTCCTTACAAGACGTATAGTATAATGGGCCCCCAAAAACCCTATTCTAGAAATTAAGGCCCCTACATTATCTGGCTTAAGATTCTCAACTTCTGAGCCCGACAAGGGACCCCAACTAACCTACCTCTTTAGGGACTTCTAGACGGAAGTCATATTCTAGGGCATCCTGAAAAATGAAGGGTTTAGAGGGCCCAGGTTAGCCTTATCAGGAAGCCTTCAGTTCATCACCAGTTCTGAGAGTCCGAAAAACTCTCTTTCACCAGTTGAGCGAGTGTAGAACATCTCCCTCACTTCGAAGCTTAACCACGGTTGCTCATGGAGTTGAGCAATTAAGCTTTGGTCTACTGTCAGTATGTTTGAAATTTAGAAGTGCAAGTTTTGTTGTCATGTCATGTGCTCCGGTTGACTCACGAAATACAGAATCTGTTGGAATGCCAATCGAGATGTACTTGCAGCGAGGAGGTTTCTCGTCTAGGGGCATGTCGAAGTCAGTCCCACATTTGAGCATTTTCCACAGCGACGCGGTAGGCCTTAGCATTCAACAATGAGTTCTTTCATCAGCTTCCTGTTTGGGTTTTTATGTGAACGCTTCCGACGCAACCAGCGTGCCTGTGACAATGGGCCCCGGAACACTTGCGTACTTGGGAAGTCCTGCCACGGTCAGCTGGTTATGTTGGTGGTTCTGATGGTGGTAACACTTGTACCGATGGTCTTAACCCGCTTGTCGTGTATGACACTGCTGCCTACGACGACGACGACGACGACGACGACGACGACGACGACGACTACCATTACCACCACCCCACCACCACGACCTCTACGACTTCCACTGCAACTGCTACTACTTGGATGGAATGTTCGCTTTTGGTTCCAGCCTTGCTTGCCTCCGTCTGCCTTTGTTAACACCCACAGGCACAGCTCAGCTATCACAGAAGCCTAGATACCAATATTATTCCTGCCGTCCCTGATCAAAAGCATACTACAAAGGAGCTCGGAACCCTAATCACTAATCTCTAAGTACAAAGGCGAGCACAAAGTATTCGACAAAGGAGATCAAAGGAGCTTGGAACCTTAATCTCTAAGTATTACGGCCCCTGCCTTAAAGCATTCTACACTGGAGCTCGGAACCCTAACCTCCAAGAATGAAGGCTCCTATAAACCCTAAACCCTAAACCCTAAACCGTTGTATACCTTAAAGAGAGAAGACGCTGAGGCGTCTTTGATACTCGGCCCGAAGAAGGCGCAACTCCCGTTCCTGCCGGGCTGCGGTGGTTTAGGCTTTATGGCTTTGGGTTTAGGGTTGAGGGCTTAGGGTTTTAGGGTTTAGGGACTTGCGGTTTTGCCTTTTCAGCACATGCTCGCAAGACTCGCAAGTAGCAGCAAAGATCTGGTTCACAATAGTGTCAATAGTGATGGTGATAGTGTACGTTTATATATATATATATATATATATATGTGTGTGTGTGTGTGTGTGTGTGTGTATTAGAGATGACACCAATCAAAAGATCACCTGAATTGTTTTGATTTTGAGCAGACTCCATAGACTCGTCTTCGGATGTGGCTCCTGGCTCGTACCATGGTCTGCCGCTGCCCCGAGGTAGGCAGAATCACGCAAAGAGCTTCCGAAACCCAAAATATCGGTGAGCGGGTCGGCAGAACCAGATTGCAATAGGAGTTCCGTAGTCTTTGGGGTTCATGCCTGCCAGATTAAATTCGGACCCTTTCCCTCGAGTCCAGGGATGTCTTTTCAAGAACCCAGAGGCCCCAGAGGCAGAGGAAGAAATCGGGTCAATCACCCATCTGAAAATCTGAGTATTTCCTGTCCTAAACCTCCTTTTAGAACCCCCCCCCCCCCTTCCGAGATTTTCAGTCAGTATAGTGTTAAGGTTCTGGTTCCAGGGGAGAGGGGGGGGCACCTGTAAAGAGAGTTTTAGTCAGTATGGTTCTGGTTCTAAGGTTCTTTTTGCATTGGGGGGGAAGGGGGGGGGGTTGCCCTGCCCGGGAAGTTCAAAGGCGAGACACGGAAAGCTCGCGGAGGTCCAAGTGCGACCTCTGGCTGAGGCACCGATGGGGGGGTCCACCTAATGTAGGGGCCTTAATACTTGGAATAGGGTTCGGGGTATATTATACTCGTTAGAATGAGGAACCCCCAAAACCCTATTCGAATTATTAAGGCCCCCACATTACAGATCCAACTGTGTGGAGCTTCAGGATTTTAGGTTAGGCTTCAGGGAGTTAAGCTTTGCGGCTTTAGGGCTTTGGGTCTTAAGGATTCCAAAACGCTGGCTTTCTGACTGGGGGAGCGCTCATTGTTGAAATGGGAGCTTCCGAAAAGAAGGGGGGTACCGTATTTTGGGGTCCTTATGATAGGGATCCTACTATTTAGGGTACTTTATTACGGTCCCCTATTTTCGGAAACCCCCAAATGGGCCATGAGCACACAGGATTGATGCTGCGAAAGCTGGAGCATCAGTACATACAAAGTTTGGTCATCAAGGCCACAACAACGAGGAGGGCACTGTGGCATAGAATTATGCCAGCAGTCGGAGGCCTCGTCGTAATCACAATGGCACATGCCGTCACCACCACCAGCATTACAATGTTCATTGCATTTCATCAGCATCATCACATTCATCAAGCAGACCTCGCCACCATCATCATCACCATCGTCGTCATCATCACCATCATCACGAAAAAAACCATCATCACCAAAAAATCAGTATGCCAGTAACATCATCTCCATTACTGGAACCCCATCCATGGCTGATCCTCCACAGCAGCTTGTCAGGGTCGCCACAGATATACCTGAAAACGCCGCAGTGATGTCTCATCACAGCTCTCCGCTGCACAGGCTGTAGCACCCCATGCAAAGCGACATGCAAGTGAATGGCCTAAACCCGAAAACCCTAAACCTTGAGGCAAGAAGCCCTAGGCCCTAGGTCGGACATCCGAAACCCAAAGTAAGGACCGTAATCCCCAAATCCCGAAAAACCCTTAATTACACCCTGTGGATACTGTAGACCCTAAGCCCCAACCCCCTGAGCTCTGAGAGCCTAAAACCCTGAAGTAGATCTGGGGCGCAGGAGCATAGGCAAGATGCTGCACACGACGGCATTCTCGGCGATGGGTACAGGACTGCTTCTATCGAACTCTGGATGTTTTTGTTTTTCGCGTTTTAGGTGTTCAGGCCGAGTGTTTTGGGTTTTGCATTCATCTGTTCGGGAGAACAACCTCTTCAGTCATTCGGTTTGGACCTGTGCGTTTTGGGACCTAGGTTTGTTGAAAAGATCTGATGTAGGGCTCTTAAATAATTACCAGTACTATTTTGGTGGTTCTTCATTAGAACTATAGTATAATGGGCCCCGGAACTTTGTTCTAATTATTAAGGCCCCTATGTTAGGTGACCGGGTGGTTATCATGTTGGGACTGGGTTTTGCCGCTTGCTGACGCAGCTGACACGGAGTCTTGGGATGGTGAGTCCACACCCTAAGCCCAAGATGACCCCCACTGAGTCCCCGGTTAGACCTTAAACCCTTGTAGTATCAGAGTAGTGGTATAATAGGAGTATATAGTAGTATTACAGTAGCATTAGAATACGAGTATAGTACTACTTTCAAAACCCAGTTAAGCTCAGATCAGATTCCCCAATGGCTCAGTCTGGCTCGTCCGAGTTGCGAGAGAGCGCGGGCTGAGCCATGGCTTACTGAACCCTACAGAACTTTTTTAGGGCTCCTTGTTATGATTGTAAGTCCTACAAAAGGGTAGGTTATTTGGGGTTAAGGTAAATCTTAGCGGCAAAACTCACGCGAACCCACACACGAAGCCCAAACTGCGCTCGAACCTGAAGCTAGACAGTACCTACACCGACCATCCTAATGCTCTTATAGGAACTGTGGATACTCTCCTCTTTGAACCTTGAGGAAGCCTTTCATGCCGTTGCGACAAGCCATATTCTACTCTCTAAACCCAAAAAGAGTCTGGTTTCCTTGTCAAAAACCGTGGGCTACTCCCCAACAAACCCATGATGCCCTTGCAGCACCGACAAAGGTATTCTGCACCTTAAACGCTGACTCAAGAACACATGCCTCGCCTGTATTGTTCGAGTGTGAGCGCCGAAGCCCTGAAAAGAAGCGATACTACCCTATAAACTAAACCCTAGAAGATCTATGATGCGCTCACAAGACCCGTCCTTCGTGGCTTCGGAGGCAGCCGAAGACATCCCTTCGAGCACACGCGCTTACATCCAAGGCGGGCGTAGGCTTTAAGGCTGTGGGCTGTCGGGGGATCAGGATTCAGGGCTTTGGGGCTGTAGGGATTTGTTATGCCCTTTGTCGTCCCTTCGTAATTGCACCAAGAGAAAAAACAGCTACTTCAACCGTGCTTTCTTTACTGTCCCCTTAGAGTCCCTTTTCAAATGCATGGTCAACATGACTCGACCCCAACACGAGACCCTCTCTCAAGGCCTCTGTAGTACAGTATCTCCATGTCTCGAGCGCTGTTTCGAAGCCCCTCCAAAGCCCCTAGAACACGATGGACACCCTGACAAGACGTGATGTACCATGACTGTTACAAAAGCACGACATCTATAGACCCCTCTAAAACAAATCAAGCCGCCCCTCCCAACAGCTTGAGGATGAAATCCTGGAGCTGTTAAGCCCTAAACCGTAAACACTAGCCCATGATGGTACTAGTAGCCTAGGAGAACCCTTGCAACAACCCCTGTGTCTGACCCAAAGTGCCCTTCCACCCTGGCAGAGTTTTAGGGGCCTCGGGCTCTCGGGGTAGCTTCGGTGTTCGGTTGAAGGGTTTGGTTTAGGGTTTAGGGTTTAGGGTTTAGGGTTAAGGGTTTAGGGTTTAGGGTTTAGGGTTTGTGACGGTGGGGAGAGGGGGTGGGGGGGTTTTATAGGGAGATCTGAAGACTTATAGTCTATAGCTTCTACAAGACAGCAGGCCCTAACACCTGCAGCTGCGGTTGAGGGTTCTTGGGTTGAGGGAATGGTTAGGGCCAACCCCAAGCCCCCATTGAAGCTTAGCTTTTCCGAGAAGCCCAGCAACCCGAAAGAGCAACATGGTGGCTCGGATGATTACAGTCCTCATGCGATTCTGTTGGTCATGCTGTTGGACGACTGATGTGGTTTATGAAGCTTTGACTTAGGGTTCCGGGCTTCAGGGCTCATGGCTTAAAGCTTGCCGGTGTTGATGTCGTTACAATGTAGGGGCTTAAATAATTACCAATACTATAATATAGTTATAGTGTAATGGGCCCCGAAACCTTATTCGAATTGTCAAGGCCCATATATTACAGTCTACGCAGTCTTGTGAAACATTGCAGTAGGCAGCCATGGCCTGCCCACCACCGGTCGGACGTCCATGAGCCACCAAACCTGTGCACCACTGTCAGGAGGGCTTCCGGTGCAACGTCGAGGCCGAACGGATGCTCTCGGTTGTTATTTGTACTTCCGCAGCTGCGACTATGATGCTAGTTACTACAGCATTGCAATCATGACAATGATAATGTACTGGTGTTGGTGCTGATGCTTCTCCTCCTACCACTGCGAGGACGGCCGCTACTATGCTGCTACTGCTACAGCTACTTCTGACGCTGCTCCTGCTCTTACTACTACTCACTACTCATCCTTCTGCTGCTGCTGCCGCTGCGGCTACCACTACCGCTACCGCGAGCACTACACGCGCCACTACCACTTGTTGCAGCTGCTGTCCTACAACGGCCACTACGATTACCTGACTGTACCGCTTAAGCCTCCCGGTTTTGGCGTGCACATATAGTCTAGCATCGCACCTCGTCCTGGATTTGATGTGGTGCCGGTGGTGGGTCCGGGGGCTCCAGGTTTGCTACTTTTTGAGGATTTGCCAAGCCACCGGATTCTCTAAGTTGAAGCCTGCTGCAGCCAAAAGCTCGAGCGCTCAACCCAGAGAGCCATCTTCGGACACTCTTGGCAAACAGTCTCCAAGGTAATATAGAAGCCTAAATAGGTACCTCTACTATTTTGGGGGGGTTCCGTATTATAACTATACTATAAAGAGCCCAAAACCCCATTCTAGGCATTGAGGCTTATACATTATGTGCCTCTAGATGGCTACTGTGAATTTCCCACCGGGAACAGCAACCTGCAACTTGCCGTGGCACCACCAGGCAGTTATCTTTGCATTGGCACCGCGGTTCGACAGGAGGAATCAGCCCGTCCGAAGTAGCCCTAAGCCTCTAAGCCTCAGGCCCGAATAACATGTCGGTAGTTCTCTGAAGTAGAGTTCTCTGAAGTGGAGTCCCTTTTGGGGTCTAGTTTGTTGAGAAGGGTGCCGTACTAGATTGTGGACCTGAAAGGGGACCCCATGTGCTGCCGAGGCGTCGCACAAGTGGTCTCTGAAGGAGAGGCAGCGCCAGCACTCAGCGATGGCTATCCCTAACCCCCCAGGTACCTACTATATAGGGTACTAGAGCCCCGAAGGCCCTATATAGTAATATATATAGTAGGAGCCTGGAGGGTTAGGGTATCTTGAGGGATTTAAGGACTTGTACGTCTTAGGGATTTTAGCGCTGGAGAGTTTAGCAGTCGATGGCCCTTTGGTGAGTGCGTTCTAACGATTTAGAATTAAGGGTTAGCGTTTCAAGCTTCAGGGCTTAAGGTGACGGGGTTGTGGCCGCTGTCTTCCCAGAATCAGCGGTTTTGCGGCGAAGGGTTGGGGTGTACGAACCCCTGGAAACCAATAGCAACAGCAAGCGCCTTGATGTTCCGGGTCTATCCGCAACATTGGGCTGGTTATGGCTGGTTGGATGTCATTGACCTAAACCCTAAACCCTAAACCCGACATCTCCATCTTGAGCTGTACATTATGTGGGTTAGGTGGTGGGCCGCTCTGAAGTTGTCTGTAGGGCTGTAGGGTGGGGCACGAGCTTTTTCAACTCGACATGGCCGCTTCTTTGTCAAAAAGGTCCCAGTCTGTTTGCTGACAGTGAGGGATTGGAAATCGCGAAACCGCCCCAAAACTCGCGGGCAGTTTCAAGAAATCAGGCCATCCTCCTGAACTTCTGTTTGCGGGCGTCGTAGGGTTCAGTTTACGAGACGGGGGAGATGCTCGGGTTTGCACGACAATCCTTTACCCAAGTCCCAAGGAGAACTCGAAGCTCAATGCCACAAACCCTCTGCCCCCCCGAATCTGTTCCGAGTCGGTGGTTTTTAGACTCCAAGCTGCAATCAAAACTCGTCCATCAGCCCTGCACTCTTATCTAAAAAACGTCAAAAAACCAACCGAAGTCACGTAAACCTGAACCAGAATCCCTAAACCCTAAGCCCTAAGCCAAGATTGTCCAGTCCAAGTGTGAGCGCCGAAACCCTAAACCCTATAGACCCTAAACCAGAAACCCTAAAGCCTAAACCCTATCAATCCTAAACCCTAAACCCCAAAGCCCGAAAACCCTAAACCCTGCAACCCTAAACCCTAAAGCTCTAAAACCCTAAACCAGAAGAAGCTCTGAGGCACTGCTGCTCCACCAGCGGCCTTGGATGTCCCCAGATGAAGTGTGAATCAGGCTCTGTTGAGATCTGGGTTTGGGGTCTCTGTTGAGACTTGGGGTTTAGTTTAAGGTTAGGGTGCAGGCTTTGTTGAGATTTTGGGGTGTAGTGTTTGGGCGCTAAACATATTGGGGAAACAGATATTTGTTGCGCAAAATGTTGAGATTTGGGATTTGGTTATTTGGGGCTTTTCCCCGCACCCCTGGGTTTAGGGTCTATAATCGGGTTCCCTTTCAGGGTACAGAAGAACTCTACAATATGGGTGCAAGGATCCTTTACTTGGGGTCTTCGTTTGGGGTCCCCGATTTTTGGATCGACATAGACAACCCCTTACTCCAAGGGTCCAAAGGACCCAACAATCAGATACTTGGGTTTCGGATAGTAATTACGTAGGTTACTATTTGGGAGAGTGGATGATTATTAGGTACATGGACCCTTAGAATTAACCCTAAACCCTAAACCCTAAAACCCTAAACCCTAAACCCCTAAACCCTAAACCCTAAACCCTAAACCCTAAACCCCTAACCCCTACCGCATGCCATCGCTAAAGACGCTAGGTCGCAACGCAGTGGGGGCCTGGGAGCCGGTTTCTGGGCCGTGAGGTATGGGGCATTGCCGGGCTTTCTACTCTCTACCTATAGTCTCCATTGTAGTCCCTTTTGGGGATACCTTATAGTCTCCATAGTAGTCCCTTTTGGGGATACCTTATAGTCTCCATAGTAGTTCCGTTTTCGGATATCTTATAGTCTCCATTGTAGTTCCCTCTTGGGGATACCTTATAGTCTCCATAGTAGTTCCGTTTTCGGATACCTTATAGTCTCCATTGTAGTTCCGGTTTAGGGTTTAGGGTTTAGGGCGAGAGAAGCCTGCCGCAAAAAGGGTTCAGGTTTAGGGTTTAGGGTTTAGGGATACCTTATAAGATGCTTAATATATAATTGGTTAAACCATAAAAAGGAACTACACTGGAGACTATAGGTAATGCACTCTTGCTGCGCTTCAGTCGGCGAAGGGTTTAGTGCTACACATTTCCGGTTCAAAAAAGTCGGTGAAGGGCAGATGAGCTCAAGGGTGTGAGGCTACGTTGCTTGGCAAGCCACAACCCACCAACCCGTCCGCCGGCGAGGCAGCGATGACTGGCAACACGCCTGGTCGCTGCCCCAGCTCTCGCTTTGGGCTGTAAGAGTTAGGGCGGAAGGGTTGATGGAAGTGCGAGGTTGCGGCCACAAGCGACTACTGCGAGAAGTCTTTAACCCAACTCGCAGCCCCCGTTAGTAGGAGCGCTGGTCTTCAAGGTGCAAATCTGCAAAGCGAAAGAGTAAGGCAGGAAAGATCCAGCCGCGAATGTCAGTGCAGCCATACATCAGGCGCAGCAAAGCCAATTTCACCAATATCTTATAAGCTGGACACTAGACTTTCGTCGCGAATCTCGCGCGAAGAAGCGTGGGACGACTCCGTGTCTCTCAGTCGCACATGCTTGAAGTACTCTTTTTTCTAGCTTATCCTAACCCATGTAAAGGACCCTACATCTTCCGAGAGCCTAGGCACACAATAGGGTTTAGGGTTTAGGGTTTAGGGTTGGGTTCGCCAACCTTTCCACAGAGCCCCCTTCATTCAGCAGTACTGATCTCGCGAAGGCCCGTGTTACAAATTGCCAGATTTCTGCATCGAACAATTCGTGCTCGTGGCTTTTGATCCTGAAGCCTCTGTCAGGGTTTCATGTCATACTACCTTTCGAAAGCTTCGGGCACTAGCCTCAACTCGAGATGCAATCGTGTTGCAGGAGGCGGCACCTGAAACCTTAAACGGCATCTGAGCGAAGCTTTTGCAGTTTTTTTGGTGGGCGGCGCCACAACACCGAGCTGCCTTTCCCTAGCCACTGCTTCGCCAACCCGGCCTCAGCGCCTGATCTCGTGATGAAGGTGTCGAGTTATGACGGCGGGCAAAGCAGGAAACCCAAAAAGTCCCAAGCACCTAATAATTATAGCAATACAGTAAGGTATTTTTATAGTAGGAATGAGCATTATGGTTTGGGTAAGTATCCCATGTAAACATTCAGCACCCTTTGGGAATGCTGCCTGGGTTCAACACATCGGCCTTTGTTCGGTCCCCCAAACCTGAGATCAGATTGCCGCCGCATGCGCGCCTCCGATGACTTGCCTTCACACTTTATGCGAATTGTGCTTTGGTGGATTCTAAGCTATATAGATTACAGTAGAGAAGTTCCTGGGCCCGAAGCAAGACAGTTACAAGGTTACAACTCCAGAAGGTCGAAGTGCGACTGCCGCCATGGCCACAATCTAGAAACAGAACGGAGGCGCACTCCCACCAGCCGGCCCGAACAGGCCCCAGACCAGTGGAACATGAAGGCCCTTCAAAAAGCGGGACTTTTTCAAGAAGTTGCTACGCCGCACACCAGCCGCCGATGTTGCCTCCATTCGGGGAATTCCTGCAGCAACCCGAGCAGGCTTGACTTTCTAGCAGATTCTGTCGAGCTCTTCGAATCGAAGCAGCTGTCCTGCGATTTCTTCCTATTTCCTCAGGATCTTGTGGTGCAGCCTATTGGCCTAGGGCATCTCCAAACTGCGTGTTGTCCTTTACGTAGCTAGAACCCTCATCAAGCCCCACACCCGAAAGCCCAAAAGACCTAAGCACACCGTTCCTTTCCGCCGAGGTCTGTGGGCAAGAAGATCTGGTGCTGCGAGCACCACAAGATCGGATGCCACGGCCCCAGGGTTTTATTGCTTCTCCAGGGCTTTCGGGTTTAGGGGGCTTAGGGGTTATAGAATTACGTAGTTATAATATATCTCATAAAGGGTAGGGTTTTTTTTGACAGGCCGAAACACGTGCCTTGATCTGCAAGTAGAGCTGTCTTCGCTGTGATCGCACGCTCAAGCAGTTGAGCCCTAGCACTTGAGGCCAGGTCAAAGGGCATTGGGACTACAAGGGTTTAGGGTTTTGGGGTTTAGGGTTTAGGAAAAAGGGCATGTTCAAGGTTTAGGCAGGCGGCCTGCAAGCTCATTTTCAAAGTGTGCCGGCTACTTCTTGAAGTTTCGGCGGAAAATGCACAGCCTGTGGGGTCAAAATTTGCGGGCTGGGGTCGTATCGAGCTTACCCAGATAGCGCCCTAAATCCTTGAGTCGACCTTAGATCCTGAAATTCCCCTAAGCCAGCAATCCATTCTTCATGGTGCTTCACGCAGGCACCTGGTAGAGCCACCCACGCCTCTCAAGCCTCCAACATCTCAAAGCGCTACACAGATTGCACACCACGTCTTACATTCCATATCTCAGACAACTTCTGCGAAGCTGAAAGCCGACAAGCCTACACCGTTAACCCGAAGCCCTTCAGGCCCAAAGGCCTTCACAACCCTGCATCCAGAAACAACAGCCCCAGTGCAACCAAGTGTGGGGTAGGGAAGACCGCGTCTGTCTCGGACTACCACCAACAGCGCGCCAAGTCCGCTGCGCGCAGCCGGTGGGGCCCGAGAGTGAACCCCAAACCCTCAACCCCCTGAACCCTGTAGTACCCTTGTAGATCCCTCATAGGAACCCGTATAACCCAATGCAAACCATATGATTCTTCAGCCGATTCCTCTAGAAGGCCCCGGGTCAGCGCCCGCAAAGGCCCGGCCAGTCTGTTTTTTCGGTTTCAGGAGGTTTCGGGGTTTAGGGTTTAGGGTTTCTTAAGGCAGATCTTATAGACAAGCATCCTTGGTACAGTTGTAAACGAACTGCAACTGCGTTATCAAGGTAGATTTCGTATGTTCAATTCATATCGACAGCATAGTTGTATGGCATTATATAAGAGGACATGACTCCAGTACATCGTAAGTAGTCGTTATTACTAACACGAGCACTGTTGCTATGGCTGTTGGTGCCACTGCTTGTTTAACATCATTGCAATTGCAATTATTCGTATTATTATTATGATTATTATCAACAATAGTTTTTTAATTATCATCAGTATTAGTATTTTCCTTATTCTTACTACTAGAACTGCCACTACTAGTTATGCTACTTATGCTACTTAATTATTCGGCTACTACTACTTATACGCCTACGACCACTACTACTACTACTAC
>CAJNDV010021646.1:51049-63923 GCA_905221635.1 Symbiodinium sp. CCMP2456
CGACGACCACTACTACTACGACGACTACTACGACGACGGCTATTACTACGTCGTAGTAGGAATAGCAGCAGCAGCAGCTGCAGTAGCTGTAGCAGAACTATATTCCTACGCTGCCACTCTGGCTCCAGGCAAGGCATTCAGTCGTACTTGTTTTCGATGGGCATAGTGTTTGGATACCCTGACGCCCAAGAGGAGGAACCATTGCCGGGCCCCTGCAAGATGTTGCAACTCTGGACACTCTCCGGAGAGTTGGTGACGGGGATAGCTGTGGAGGAGCTAGAGACGCTAAGCGACGTGAGGGGCTTGAAGCAGCGCTTGAGCGAATTGCACGGTGTGGCTCCACGGTTTAGACAAAGGGTCCTTTTTCGCGGCGACTGTCTGGAAGATACGGCTCTGCTGCATTCAGCCACGGGGGACCTGCATCTCGTGATTTTGCCGTTCGCCGAGATGCTCCAATCGCAGGCTAACGACCTAGTAGCCGCCGCTGAGCGGGGCTCCATGGCGGAGGTTGAGGCCATGCTGCAGCTGCCCTCTGATCCAGACTTGCTTGATGTGAACGGCCGCAGAGCTTTGGCAAGGGCATCCGCCAATGGTCATGTCAAGCTGGTGCACTTGCTGCTGGAGGCTGGTGCTGACAAGGACGCCGCAGATAACGCGGGTCGCACAGCTTTGATAGAGTCATCTGACGAGGGTTATGTCGAGATTGTGCGCGTGCTCCTAGAAGATGGCGCCACCAAGGATCTCGCAAGAAACGACGGTTACACGGATTTGTTATGTGCAGCTGCCGCAGGTCATGTGGAGATTGTTGACTTGCTGCTGGAGGCTGGCGCGAACAAGGATCTGGCAGATAACACCGGCTGCACAGCTCTGATGCAGGCATCTGGAAAAGGGCATGCGAAGATCGTCCAGTTGTTGCTAGAGGCCAGGGCTGACAAGGATCTGGCAGACAATCGCGGTTACACAGCCTTGATGACGGCAGCCGACAAGGGTCTTGTCGATATCATCCGCTTGCTGCTCGCGGCCGGCGCGAACAGGGATCTGGCAGACGACAAAACCTACACAGCTTTGATGATTGCCTCCGGCAAGGGTCTCGTCGAGATCGTTCGCGCACTGCTTGAGGATGTTGCGAGCAAGGATCTGACAAGCAACGGCGGGCTCAAGGCTTTGCTATGTGCAATTGTCAAAGAAAAGGTCGAGGTTGTCTGCTTCATACTTGCGTCTGTTGCGTCTGGCACCGACAAGGGCAATGCTTTGATATTTGCAGTTCTTGTAGGTCGTGTCAAGATCGTCCGCTTGCTGCTGGAGGCCGGCGCGAACAAGGACTATAGCCCATCTGACAAAGACAGCGTCGCGGTCGCTCGCTTCCTCGTTGAGGCTCGTGCTAACAAGGATCTGGCAAGCAAAGGCGGACTCACGGCATTGATGTGTGCAGTTGCTGCAAGTAATGTCGAGGTTGTTCGCTTGCTGCTGGAGGCTGGCGCGAACAAGGATCTGGCAGATAACGTCGGCTGCACAGCTCTGATGCAGGCATCTGGAAAAGGGCATGTGAAGATCGTCCAGTTGTTGCTAGAGGCCAGGGCTGACAAGGATCTGGCAGACAATCGCGGTTACACAGCCTTGACGACGGCAGCCGACAAGGGTCTTGTCGACATCGTCCGCTTGCTGCTTGCGGCCGGCACGAACAGGGATCTGGCAGACAACCGCGGCAACACAGCTTTGATGATGGCCTCTGAAAAGGGTCTCGTTGAGATTGCTTGCTTGCTACTTGAGGATGCTGCCAGCAAGAATCTAGCAAACAACGACGGGTACACGGCTTTGATGTTTGCAGTTGTTGCAGGTCATGTTGAGATTGTCTGGTTGCTGCTTGAGGCGGGTGCCAACAAGGATCTAGCAGACGACAGTGGGTGCACAGCTTTGACATGTGCAGTTGTCGCAAGTCATGTCAAGTTCGTCCGTTTGATGCTCTTGTTCGGTGCAAGCACGGATCTGGCTGACAACTTCGGCCGCACAGTTCTGATGCGGGCATCTGGCCAAGGGCAATTTGAGATCGTCCGCATGTTGATGGAGGTCCGCGCCAACACGGATCTGGCGGACAACCTCGGCCGCACGGCTTTGATGGTGGCATCCAGCAGTGGTCACGTCCGCATCGTCCAGCTGCTGCTGGAGGCTGGCGCGAACCAGGACCTGACAGACGGCAGCGACCGCACAGCTTTGATAGAAGCATCCGACCAGGGCCATGCTGACATCGTCCACTTGCTGCTGGCGGCCGGCGCCAATAAGGATCTATCAGACTTTTTCGGGGACACAGCTTTGATTGCAGCATCCGCATCTGGTCATGCGAAAGTCGTCCGCTTGCTGCTGGGTGCAGGAGCAAACAAGGATCTGGCAGACAACGTCGGCTGGACGGCTTTGATGAAAGCGTCTGCAAACGGTCAAGTCGATATCGTCCGCTTGCTGCTGACGGCTGTCGTGAATAAGGATGTGGTAGACACACATGGGAACACAGCTTTGACGAGTGCATCCGGGCGACGTCGTGTCGAGATCGTCGGCTTGTTAATTGAGAGTCATGGATCTGGCAAACAAGGGCGGTTGCATGGCTTCGGCGGCCGGTGCAGCTCGTTCTGAAGTGGTGTGGTTGCTTCTGGAGGCCGACGTCAACCAAGGATTTGGGACACCAGAAGGTCTGATGGGGCATCCAACAAGGTCCCGTCGATATCGTTCGATTGCTGCATGAAAGTGTTCCATTTGCACGAGACTGAAGACATCGGTTTCATGAACAAACATGTAACGAACAACAAAAACATAACCCAGTTGTGGTGAGCCACTCGCGAGACAAGCAACACATGCCGCGTTTACCCCAAACCCTAAACTCCAAATGTAGAAGCCTAGATAATTGCCTGTACTATTTTTGGGGCTGCTTATTGAAACTTTAGTATAATAGACACCAAAACCCTATTCTAATGATTAAGGCCTCTACCTTAGACCCCTCAACCCTACCTTAAGAACCCAAAACCTACTTTTTTGTAGGGTCCCTATAAATCCCATATTAGGATTATTAGGGTTTTATTATAAGAACCTACCAAAAAAGTTGGTTTTAAGTTCTTAAGGTACACCCGATGCTCCTGAGACGGCCTCGCCAGGGCGCTCCGGCTCCTGCGCCGCGGCCTGCGCCACCGGCGCCTGCAGAAGTGGTCGCAGCTGGACGGCTTTGAGGGTTTAGGTTATAGGGTTTAGGGTTTAGGATTTAGGGTTTAGGGTTTAGGGTTTAGGGTAGGTTATAGGGTTTAGGTTATACCTGGACCCTAAAGAACCTACCTTTTTAGGGTTCCTTATTATGATTTCTTTATATAAGTCCTTAAAAAGGTAGGTTATTTTGGGGGCTAAGGTAGGGTTTAGGGTTTAGGTTTCAGGGTCCCATCTGCAATAGTCTGGACGTGCTGCTTCCCAGCTGATTGGCAGAGTCTGGGTTCAAAAAAAGTTTTCAGGGTCTACCTTGACCCCAAATAACCTAGTTGTGGAAGGGTCTCTACATCAGGAGATCATACTAAGGAGCCCTGCAAAGGTAGGAGCTCGAGGGTCTATAGGGTTTCACATCAGAGCAGGGCATGCTATGCTTGCTCTGTACTCAGGACCCCATGACGGAGGCATAGGTTTAGGATTTAGGATATAAAGGTTAAAGGGGTTTAGGAGATTTAGGATAAAGGGTGAGTTTATGATTTCGAAGAGCCTCCCACAGTGTAAACTGGCAGCACAGCAAGCAATGCAGGACGGAAGGCGCCAGAGAGAGAAAGAGAGACGGACACAAAGAAACGGAGGGGAAAGAGAAGGCGTTCAAGATGAATTCCCCGATCCCGATCGTTGAGGTACAACAGATATAGTATATAAGATGATATACGCCAATATAAATTGTTCGGGAGGGCCATGTTCCTCAATCGCATGTTCGTCGCCGTTCAGAATTTCATGTCCGCGGCGCAAACCATCCGTGTCCGTAGACTTCGAAACCCTCAAAGCCTTACATGCTGACTCATGAATCCGCCTACAGTCCCGAGCCCTACCCACTTAATCCTGAACCTGCGGCCACATGAGAACGCCCGGAACTTGCAAGATCGAGGCCGTCCCGACTCCTGCGCAGCGACCGTCACCGGCACCGGCGAAAGTGATCGCAGCTGAACTGCAAGCAGACGTTGCAGAGAAAAGTACCCTAACCCTCCAGGTACCTACTATATAGGGCCTTATATAGGGGCTCTAGTACCCTATATAGTAGGTACCTGGGGGGGTTAGGGTATTTTGAGGTGCGGAACCCTGTGATCCCGCTGCACGACTGGGTCTTAAGGTATAGGAGGAGGTCACAAAACTGCATGGGGTAGGGTGCCCAGAGACTCCAATACCCCCTAATTATGGAATACCTTAAGAACCCAAAACCTACTTTTTTGTAGGTGCTTATTATAAACCTTAATATGGGATTTATAAGGACCCTACAAAAAAGTAGGTTTTGGGTTCTTAAGGTATACCTTAAATTATAGTAGGATCCCTAATATGATTTAAGGTATATTCCGTAGTTCAGGGGTATTGGAGTCTCTGGGTGTATGTATGTGGTGAAGAGAAGCCACTGAGCTAGGGTGGCGTGGAGGGAGCTTTTGCAGAACCTCAAGAATGTATTGGCAAATTGTGGTCCCGATTCCATGTGGCCATGCTGGAGGATTCAGAAGATTCGGGGGCTACAGTCTCCAAGCCACCAGACTTTCTAACCAAATCTTCCTGGCGCTTTGGATCCTAAACTGGCAATCCCAAAGCCAACCCTAAATGAAGGGCAGAAGGAGACTCGAGTCAGAGAGGGACGAACCAAACGACTGGATATGAAATCCCGTATCTCAATCATCGAGCTACTGGCATCAGTTGTTGGTGCGCGTCATTCTTGGGATGTCTGCGGCTTTTTGTTTCCTTTTAAATGCGGCAAAGCGTGAGCCGTAAAGTTCTGAAGCCTGAAGCCATAAACGCCAGGCCTGGCAAAGCTTGAACCGTAAACCGCAAATAAACCCTAATCCCCTAAACCCTAAACCCTAAACCCTACACCCTATACATAACCCCTAAACCTTAGAGAGTGGAACGCCCTCGGGGCCCCATATTTACAGTGACATCGCAAAACCTTTTGTGTGGAGAAACAGGGCCCCCAAAGCGTACCTTTCTGAAACCTTATAACCCCTAAACCCGTAAGCCCTAAAACCCTAAACCCTAGATAAACCCTAAGCCCCAAACCCTAAACCCTACATAAACCCTAAACCCCAAACCCTAAACCCTAAACCCACCGAAGCTCACAAGATCGAGGCCCTCCCGGCTCCTGTGCCACGACCGGCACCGGCACCGGCGAAAGTGATCGCAGCTGGACCGCACGCAGACCTTGCAGAGCAAAGGGTTTGGGATTTGGGGGTGGATTTAGGGGTTAGGGTTTAGGGCTTCGGGGTTAGAGTTTAGGAGTTTAGGGTCTTAAGGTTTGGGGTTTAGCTGAAGACCGGACTCAAGCAACAGGTTTGGCGGTTCAGGGTCCGAAGCACCAGAGCCTAAGTAAGCCTTGAACCGGGCAGAAACATATGTTGCCTCTTTGAGGATCTTTGAGGCAATGTTGGGTCTGAGTAGCTAGTAAGGTTATTACCAGATAATCCATGCATACTTATCCGATGATGTACTCTCGAACCCTGTTTCGAATATGACAAGAGAGTTGGTCTGCTATATAAACGGCATCTGACACTAGTATGCGGATTGATTTTTCAAACTCCATCGACTGGGGTAGTGAACAGGCTTCACTCGAATGTCTGCGTAAAGCAAGATTTTGAAGGCCCAAATTGAATCAACCCACTAAGCTCCGAACCCTTTGCCAGTGTGCAAGTCGAAAATTAAAAGCACCCTATGGGGAGGCTCCCATCGGGTCGATCATCTTTGGCGGCCCCCAGGCACTGCAGATTGAGGGTTGGTTGCTTTACGCAGACAGTTTAAGGGTGCAGGGATTCGGCTTGAATTTATTTGGCGGCGCAGGGTTTGGGGTTCAGGGGTTGTCCCGTTCCTTGGCTCCTTGGGAGCCAATATCCCATACTTACGGGACCGAGCTTGTCCAACACTTTCCTGCAGTTTATTGAAAGTTTCTGCGGGTATACATGCATCCGGGTGTCCCCATGTGCAAACCTATGTATGCAAACCCGGCCCGTTTTGTAGCCCCCATGTTTATGGAATCTATGCCTGTTATATGTGTACACACACACTTACATACATAGGCAGTGTCTCTCTCTCTCTCTCTCTGTATACAAAAACTATGTATGTATGTATGTATGTATGTATGTATGTATGTATGTATGTATGAATGTACGTATGTATCTATATATATATATATATATACACACCTTTCTCTATACATGTAGAGAGATATCGAGATTTCTGGCTGTACATCTTTGCGCGCGGTCACATGCTTGCAAACCGGGTTTGGCTTTGTTTCGGACTTCTGGACTGCGAGGCGTTTGTATCCATGTCAATAAGTCTAAACTGCTCCTACTCTCGTAATGCGCGCCCCATTAGAGCGGATCGTTTGAAACGCACGCAGCCCAGTATCCATAAACCAAGAAGAAGATAGTCAGATTGGGATTGTTGCAATTTGAGGTATATTGCGGAATGAAGGGGCGGTACGCTCCGTGGGTATTCCTCACAGTATTTTCTTGATTTGCGACCGCAACTCGTCTAGTCCAGAGCCATCTGAACCCAAAGCATCGGATCCTGCACCTTAAAATTTCCAACCAGCAACCAAGGGCTAAAGTCTAGAGGTTTGGGGTAAAGCCTATGAACCTTAAGCCCTGGCTATCGAGAAGAGTATCAAAAAACCCTAAACCATAAACCCCTAAACCCCTAAACCCTAAACCTTTGGAGATAGGGACGAACCCAAGGCTGTAGCCTGTGACCTGGCCCTGCGCAGGCAATGCCGCCGCAAGGCTTGGGCCACAGCCGCGCGGACAACACTGAAACGTCTTGCGCTTGTGTAAAAGAAGGGCCTTAATAATTAGAAGAGGGTTTGGGGTATACAATATTTATATATATATATATATACACACACACTATAAATATAATAAGGAACCCCCAAAACCCTATTCTAATCATTAAGGCCCCTCCATTACGGAAGTTTAGGGTGTAACAAAAGACGGAACTCTAAATCCTTCGCGCCCTTAGGCTTCGACTAAAAATGAGACCCGTCCCCGTGGTTCAGAACCTTCTACTCTTAGGGGCAATCGCACCAGGATCGGATTATGGCCCTTGCGAAAGGAGCAGGTTTGTAGACATTGGTCTACATCACGCGAGTGAGGGTAGTTGATGCGACTAGTCGCAGGAGCAGCATCACAATACACCAAGTTACCAGAAGAAGAACAGCAGTGCTGTGGCCTTGCTGAGCCTTGCTACTCCTTCTTCAGGGGTTTGAGCTGAGGGTTGGAGATACGGTCAAGGTCGGTTGGCTATGGATTCTAGCGTCTCGGCTGCGGTCGTCGGAACGGAACTCTATATGATCCCGTACAGGAATCCTAGAGGAAAGCTTGGAGGCTCGGTCCTGAACGCTGAAGCCTCAATTTTAAACCCTAAACGAGTGCCCAGGCAAGTCCAACTCGACCGCGTCGGAACCCTTCGACTGCCACAAGGGCCACCCTTCAGCAAGTAGTGGGCGCCGGGTGTAGGGGACTGAGTACCAAAGACGACTCTGGGAGAGGTTGTTCTGAAACCTGCTAGAAGGCCACTCTTGTGGGATATGGACGCTTAGGCCCTGCAAAACAACAGAGTCCCAAGACCCGGAAAGGAACCTTCAACCCTAAACCCCAAACCCTTAGCCTTAAAGTACTGCCGGGAACTAAACTACGATGCAGGCCAAAAGGTGTACATCCACGTCAGCTAGGCGGGTGGGAACAAAGCCCCTAAAGTACAAGCCGAATTCCGGTGCCCTCTCATGAGACCGCCAATCCTTGTCCGGAGTGCCAGCCTGCTTTCGCCTCTCGCTTGCTGAAGCTGCTTTTCCGTTTGACAAGCACGGCCGGACCGAGAAGATCAAGACCGACACCGAGAAGAAATGCGTGAAGATCACCGAGGAGCAACCCTGGCAAAAAGGTCGCAAAGGGACACGGCCCTGGACCTCGCGCACGCGGCCCAAGCCAGGCCATCTTGATGGCCGGACATAGAAAGAAGAGCTGAGGCGCTTCGGCTTTAGGGAACCTTGATTTAAAGGAGCCCTTAACCCTTAGAAGAACCTCCAAACAGCCTCGGCCTCGACATTCCTCAAAATTTGAGAACTGAAGCATCACCTCCCCAAGTTTCACGCGCGAAGCTCTGAGTCCCAAAGCTAGACGCCACAGCCCAGGTCCCATAGCGTCTAAAGGGAGTCGTTAAGGCTGTATGGGGTTTAGGATGCTCTAAAACCAAAGCCCTGTAAGTCGAACTTCCTGGCGTATGTTTACGATGACCGGACCACCTCTGCAGTTAGAGGATCCCCAGTGTCGATCAATTAGGGCGTTTCCCTGCACCTCCCCCGGCCGCTGCTGCTTCTGCTGCTGCTGCTGCCAAAACAAAAGCTGCTACGACTAGAAGTAATGATAGTAGTAGTAGCAGTAGTAGTAGTACTACTACTCCACCACCACCACCACGACGACGACGACTACTACTACTATTCCTACAGCGAAGGGGCATTACAGAACCGCTTTTGTTAAACGGCTGTCTTGTCATGTTGATCGTTTTGGTCACTCAGGGGGGCTTGGGGACGCACCAGTTTTGGTAGTTTTTGTTGAGGGGCGGGGGGCCAGAGTCACAAGTCATTTTAGTCATTTTGGTCCGACCGAAATTACCCAAATGACTCGTCACTTTGCCCCCCCCCTGCGGACCATGGTGCAAGCACACTCCAATACTACTACTACCACTACCACTACCACTACCACTACTACGACTACTACTCTGTCTAGCAATCCTTGATGGCTCCAAGTAGCTTAACGATCGGCTTCAAGTCATGTCTTCTGTATCCATGTAACCAACGATGCAGGCTGCTCGTGCGCTTCCCACAAAGCAGCCGTGATGGCTACCACTGAATAACCCCCTACAGAGTACTACCGTTTTCTTTGGCTTACACGTACGTAAAGCATGTAACCATATTCCGGCACACACGCAAACAGAAAGAAATAACTTGCAAGAATAAATGGTCGAGAGTGCCATAATGTGATATCGCTGATTGCCCCTGCCACAAGACCCGGAAAGGCACAATTCAACAACGCCTTCAGGGGAGCCCCAGCCCGGATGTCGAGAGCTCCCTTGAACCCTCCTGCCAAGGTGCAGCGAACTGGAGAAAAGGCACCGGCTTTGATCATTTGCTCCTTCGAGATAAGCAACAGGAAGTTTGGCCATGACTGGGCGGAGGTTGGTACACGAAGAAGGGAGTCTCTATCCAGGATCACGACGAACTACCCATAGAACCGTCGGGTGTACTGTAACTGTGCAGATGTGCGGAAGACGCGGCGTGACCTCAGAAACACTTTTGAGGTTGCGACCCCAAACCTGCAAGCTACAAGCTAGATTTATAATGTGTATATAATTATATATATATATATAAATAAATATATATATATATAGAGAGAGAGAGAGACATATGTACAGATGCATCAGCTTCTGAGCTTTGCTTGGAGCATTGAGTCACAACGGACATGAAAGTTGGAGAACAGCTGCAACTCGCATTGCCAAGAATTGTGGTTTGGGTTCAGGAATCCGAAGCTATAATTTGAAGAGAGAGCCAAGATCACTCTGCAGCCCCCGCCCCACAGCTCAAGTTGCTCAAGCCCTTAATTACGATATCCCTAACCCCCCAGGTACCTTATATAGGGTACTAGAGCCCCTAAGGCCCTATATAGTAGGTACCTGGAGGGTTAGGGTATGCGTGGCGACTCAGTAACCCTGATCTCACACTCACACCCTACATAAACTCTAAACCCACGATCCTCAAGACCGAAAGATTCTACCAGACCCCAGCATCCATGTCTGTGCAGATTGGAGCAGCCCACACCAGGCGGACTCCGGCACTCTCGGTATGCGCATTGCAACCCCGACACTCTGTAGGCCCTAAACCCCTGAAACCCTTTTTGCCTAGACCTTACCGTGATCCCCCGAACCCCAACCCCCAACTCCACTCAGATTGCCTCGGGTTGAGGGGTCCTGGGTTTGCTAGATCGGGACGATCTTCTAATCTATAGCCTCCATTGTCCTTCCTTTTTTGTTCTATGCCATTCCAAAAGTTTCTCTAGGATCCTTTCAGGTAACCAGCAAAAAGGCGTACAATGGAGACTATTTGTAGATTTGTACCAAGCCGAAGGGCTGCACTGCACTAGGAATGGGGATCTGGGTGATGATGTGATCCACGGATATCAGAACTGGGAGACACATCGAAGGCAAGATGCATCTGCAGAAGGGTACGAAGTTACGACACCAGTCAGTTTGGAGGCGGGAGGCATAAATCAGCTACTAAGGCCCTGCATAATGCCAAAGCGTAGCTGCAGCTGCGGCTAGAGCAACATCAGCACCAAGAGCAGAACCTGCCAGGAGTGGTGTTGCTGGCACTATGGTACAGGCGCGACCATTGCTGGCTGTTCAACCTCCACAACCCTAAACCCTAAACCCTAAACGTACTCTTCAAAATGTCTTTCATGCTCCTTCCTAAAGCTCCTCGACTCATCGCGGCCCCCGAGAAAAGGAAACCCTGATTTTTTGGGCTGAGCTGTAGGTTTTTATGACATGGGATCCTTTTATCTCCGGAACAAAGCTTTGGTAGTCATAGATGGGCATTTCGAAGCGTACCTGAATCTGGAGCGACGGACGGTCGAGATCGCAAGGTATCAAGGGCTGAAATGGAGCTGGGGAGCGAAGAAGTCCTGCATCGCTTGTGTTTTGCTGTCCATCCCCTTCACGGCCTTTTTTTTGTTGCGCTTCTTTCCCGAGGCTGCCCGGAAGGGGCGCCAGGATGGTAGGTATTCTGCATCCTCCATGTGTCTCATCGGCGCTGGTTTTCTGTGGAGGGGTGCCATGGGGGAAGCGGACAGGCCCCTTACAATCACGCAACAAATCCAGCGTTACGTTATCCTGAAGTGATCAACGAGGTCGCTTGTGATGGTTCCTGCACACACCACGATCGTAAGCCAGCGATAATAAGCTACAGCGACGTCAGGATGCCCCGGAGATTGACTTTGAGGTGTGCGGCTGTTGCGGATCTTTCAGTTGTGGGACGGTTTGGTTGCTTGCTGCATTGAGGCCTGAGACTTTTGCAGCGCACATATTTTGGAACTTATCAACCCAACAGAATAATTACTCGATCTCATGTGTTTTACTGTTTTACATGTTGCCACATCCCGCGAAATTGTCTTTGTCGTTTTGCTCTTGGGTTCGTCTCCATTTGTGATACCTCGTGTTGGAGGCTGTGCAGCTGCCAGGGCATCCTTTGACTAGCGCAGACTGGGCATTGTAAGGATGTAGTGTAGAGAGCACAGTGTGGCGACAGAATTCATTGAAATTATTTCCTTGAACATGGTCTAAATGGAAAACTGCACAGAACCTTGAAGAAATCCTATCTGCGAGATCCCATCCCACATTCCCGGTGCAATCATGAAGGTTCTTAGCGCTCTGTGTTGTCTTGCGGGTGTCCATGTGCTAAAGGACCCAAATTTTGAAGGGTATCGAAGGCTTAGCTCAGGCTAAGCCACGCAATATAGAGGTTTGGGCATCTCGTTCGTGTAAGCACCCCCTAAAAGTCCTGCTGTACTTCTGGACTAGACCGCCCCTTTTCAAACAACGAAAGGACCCAGTCATGGACGCCACTCCCTACCTGTATATATGGGGGGTTTCCGAAAATAGGGGGTACCTTATTTTGGGGGTCCTTTTAATAAGCATCCTACTAGTTGGGGTACTATGTTAGCGTCCCCTATTTTTGGGAAACCCACCCACATATGAGAGAGTGGCAGGTCGATTTGAGGCTGACAACCACGGAAGCCGGCTGACATCCGTCTGAACTTTTTGCAGACCAACCATCTTATAGAATCCATGGGTTTTGTAAGTTTGTATAATAGCCAGAACATGACGCTAGGATATAGCGCCTTCTAAGATTCTGAAGTCTGGGATGCACCGTGAATCCTGAACCCATGAACTATGAACTCCCTTGCGAGTCCCTTGAAGAACTACGAGTTCATAGGTGAATCTCACCAGTTTCACCCTCTATGCCGGCCAGACGCCGAACATCCTCAGAGAGTCTCGTTTTGCGATTGAGAGGTGGACCATGCGGGGCTGAAGGCACAATATGAGGGGTAATATGGGGGCCTAAATAATGACCTATACTAGTTTGGGATATTAGGGGGCGGCTAGGCGTTCGGAGTATGGCGTTGAGTTTGTGGGTTAGATCTTACCCGGGTTGCTTAAGTCGGCTTGAAAGGCCAAAGAGACTCTCTCGGGGGTGGTTAAGAGCACCCCGCGCTAAGCGGCGAAAGCTTCAACAGGCGGTTGAGGGCTAAGGGATGCCTAGGGATCAGGATCTAGAGCTCGTAGGGTCTTGGCAGTTCAGGCATATTAGAGGCTTCCTGACTGTATTTGTAGAGCATGTTTATAGGGACCCTCAAGTCGCAATGCTTTAGACTCTTTAGACCCTGAAAGACAGAAAGAAACCGGCAAAGAAAGTGGAGCCTTCCGAAGCCATTTTCAGGGAACCTTAGTAGTGTGGTAGCTGATTGCTTCATGTTTCTGATTCGTTCACCCCTCTGTTCTCTTTGTGCGGAAAGGGTCTGAGTGCTGTGCTGTTTGTGCTGGTTGCTTCATGTTTCTGCTCGCGGCGTCAACCGTG
>CAJNDV010021657.1:27709-40078 GCA_905221635.1 Symbiodinium sp. CCMP2456
ACACATACCTTCAGAACTTAGATAAGGTATATTCCTTATTTCAGGGGTTTTGGGCTCTCTGGGTGTGTTCTGCTCTGGGGGAGTTTTGGGGGTTGGGCGGAGGAGGGCGGGGAGGAGGGCAAGGGGAAGTGTGAGGGTTCTGAGATTTGTTTCAGGCGTGTCTTCTTTTGGTGGTGGGTTTTTATTCGGGCTTAGGATATTGGTGTACGGGTTCAGATTTCAGGATTCAGGGCTGCAGGGTTTTGTAGCCGTTCGCGGAAGTATGCACTCTTCGAGTTCACGTGCTGCCACAGCTTATGTCATGTGGCTGAAGGGAAATGTGCACGGATTTCTGTGGGCTGCCAGTAGCACTGCGTTCAGCAGCTTCAACAAAAAACTCTTAAACCCTAAACCCATAAACCCCGAACCCTTAAACCCTAAACCCTCAAACCCTTAGCCCTTAAACCCTCAACCCTTAAAGCCTCAACCCTTAAGCCCCAAACCCTAATCATCACTCACAACCTAAGCCATAGAGCTAAATGCAGACTACCGAGCCCCAGGGTAGGACAAAAGCTCGTAGCAACCCTGACAGTCTAGAACCACTATAAGGGTTTAGGGTTTCATGTTGGGGATGAGGGTTTAGGGTTTAAGGTTCAGGTTCAGGGTCCCCCTCTATAGAACCATGACAGAGCCCTGCAAGAAAAACGCTAGACCCCAATAGCCTTGACCCTAAGCCCTGAATTTTGAAAGGACGTTAGAGGTTGCTTCAAGGGGAAATGTGAGTTTCGGGCATTCAAGCTTCGCAGCTTCAGTTGCTACTAGTAGCTGAAAGCAGAGGTGTGAGCTTCGGCTGTGGGAAGTTATGCCAGATGACGAGGAAGACTGTCGCACATATGCGAACGATCCCGTGCCGGCCTTTCCTGATTCTTCCTCCGATGAAGGATCGTTGCGATGATGGGAAACGCTTAGGACAACTGTGTGTACGGTGAGGACTGTTTTTGCAACATCGGCTGTCATGATGTCATGTGATAGCGCAGAGGGTTTGGGCATCTACGAGTGTTCTAGCCGGTAGACATACCCAGTCGGAGCAACATTCCTCGCGAATGAATCCACCGTTCAGTGAGAGAGGTCTGCCCCGACCTCCTGAATCAGTGTGCCATTTGCGCTGGCGTTGCTGCTTGTCCCAGCATCTGTAGGGCTTGTGATGCAGTTCACTCGGACTTGTTGCCGTAGAGGGATGTATCAGAGCATTCCCGCCGAAGATGTACTGTATCAAAATACAGCACAGGATTTGCACTGTCGCTTTGTGAAGAATCTTCATGCCTCAACCCTACTTAGGGCTTAGCGTTTAGGGCCTAAACCCTAAACGTCCTCGTGTCTCGTTTCGGTGCCCAGCGGAGGTTGCTCTGCAGCTCTTCATGGCTGCATGGCCGCCGGCCTGGCAAAAAAGGGGTGCAGCGGTTTAGGGGTTCAGGGATTTGGGGTTTAAAGCTAGAGTCGAGGAACTTCGAAAGCTGCCTCCAAAGAGAAATGCAACAAGCCTGGTGGCAACTCTGCGGTGACCCTACACCCTAAACCCTAAACCCTAAACCCTAAACCCAAACTCCTATAGTCATCCTCCTAGTAACCCTTATGGTAAGAGGAACCCCCAAGTCGAGAGTCGCCTTCCCGAATACCCTAAAGCCTAAGCCCAAATCACCAAACCCCTAAGGCGTAGAGGTTTAGGGGTTTAGGGCTTAGGGTTTAGGGCTTAGGGCTTAGGGTTTAGGGTTTAGGGCTTAGGGCTTAGGGCTTAGGGTTTCCTAAGCCGGGCTTGGTCCAAGGCTGTCCAGGGCCACGCTTAGTTCTGCGGCGGAATCGAGCTGCCTGCAGGCACGGGGTTTAAGGGCTTAGGGGCTTAATTCGGGTTTGAGGGTTTAGGGTTTGAGGTTTTAGGGGGGCATGGGGGTTTCGGAGCTTTTTCGGGTTTGGGGGTGTTTTTTGGGTTTCGGGTTTAAGGCTTTTAGGGTTCAGGATTTTAGGCTGTTAGGGTTTAGTGTTTTAGGCTTTAGGGTTTTGGGTGAAGGCGTTTCGGGTTTAGGATCAGGGTTCTGGGCTGCAGGGATTTTGCGAGCGAGTCTGCGAGGGACGTGCAGGCCTCTTACTTTGGGATTTGAGGGTTCGTCCTAGTCTTTCAAAGCCATAGCTGTGTTGCTTGGACCAGTGTTTGAGTGATGCCTGGTTCTGTACTTCCAGGGTGCCAAGCTGTTCAGCTGCAGGGTTTCGTGTCGCCTTGCTAGCGATTTCTTTGAATTTGCTGACTGCTTGAGGGTACTGTATGCTTTTCGCGGTCGCTGCATGTTCATGTCAGGCACCTCTGGCACTGACGCCGCTTGCCTTCGATGGTCTCGTGAAGCGTCTCATGTTCGCTTTATCCGCGGAAGATGTGAAACATGCAGCAGAGGCTCTTGCAGAGCCTGCAGATCTACTCGCTGCTCCTCCGAACAGTGATCAAGTCCTTCGACACTTGGGCTTGAGGTCAGGGCTGTAGAGTCTGAGACCTGATGTTTGCGTGGAACAGCAGCCATGTGCATCATGAGTTTCAGGAACACGCCCTAGCTGAAAACTGGAACGAGCCCCGGTCCTAGTCCTTCCAGATCAGTACTTGCAGAGGCCATCGCACGGGACGTAGGACGACGCAAGCCTCAAGATCTTGAGTCTTCGTCATACTGTCAAATACCATGTATCCTGCAACCCTATTGAGGCATCAGCAACGTTCCCAAAAGCAGATCCCCGTACCTCAGAACCTGTCCTGGGCGACGATGATTCCGGTCGCGGATATCCTAATGACGCCCTTCCTGCCGACTTGTCTGCACCCTGGGGCTTCCAGACACATGTTGTTTTGGGCTCAGGGCTTAGGGTTTAGGGATGATGTTGTCTTGCAGTGCCGATTGTCGGAGTATGGCGGAGCAGTCTGCTAGGATGCGGTCTGGATAAAGCGCGATGCAGCCCAGTCGAGCACGTGCAGTCAGACGGCCTTGTAACAAACCTCATGCTGAGTGCTGCCTTGCAACGTTGTTTAGATTGCCGCTGCCCCCAGGCTCTTCTGAGTTGTTCCAGGTCTTCTCCAGCAGACTATTGTTGCGGGGGTTCCTGATTTGAATTATAGTACAAGATACCCCCAAAACCCTAGTCTAATTATTAAGTCCCCTATATTGTTCCCATGTGCAGCCGAACTTCCGAGGCTTCCTTTGATGAGCTGCCTTCAAACGGCGGAGAGTGTCGAGGGCGTGCAGTTGCACCTCCTCTCGATCGTCCTCTCGGTGGGCTCTCGGTGGGGGTTTGGGAGTCCAAAGTCTTGGAACTAACTCTTTTCGGATTCGAGAACATGTCGGCAACAATGGCACAAGCACCCTGCTCAGACGAGCCAGACGCTAGAGTGGATAAGCTCATGCCTCATTGCTTGCGCACAGCTTTAGTGCTCTGATCCGACTGAGGCTATCCTTGCCCGACCTAGCAAAGTGCCAAACCTTTCCCGCAATGACTGCAGCAGACGTTTGAATATGCGGTAACAAAGCACGATTACAGTACAATGTTTGAAAATGTACTACATTGTAACATAATATAATGTAAGACAATATTTGATTGCATATTATGCGGTTGTGACATAATGTATTATGCTAAAAACAAAACATAATATAACATGTAACAGCAGAATGTGATCTAGCACAGTAAATTTTCCTCATAGAACCGAATAAAATGTAGCATAATACAGTTCAATACTGTATAGTATAGAGCGAAACACACGAACTCAATATGATACGATACAAGATAGTATAGTGCAATATAATATCGTAGAGTTCAAGACAGCATAGTATAAGCAAAAACATGCTTTAATAGAGCAAACCGTAACCTGCTGTATACACGCTGACATAACAACATGAAACGTGATATAGCATAACTTAATATGATATATCATGATATAACACAATATTATACAATACAATATATTATGAACTAGTAAAATAAAATACACTACCGTATGATATGACTAAGTATATTATAATATAGTACCAAATATCACATACTGTGACATAATATGAGAAACCATAGGATAATGGGATAACTTACGACAGACTATCGTATATCTTTTTACAGTTGATATGTTATCATGGAAATACTATGACATGGTGGTAAAGTATAACATACAGTAATAATATAGTCTCACTGTAGTACAACGCGTTGGGGAGCAGGTTAAATGCCTCTTCGGCACCTGAGGCCCTTGCGAGACAGCTGAAGGGTCACGATGAAGGAAAGAGCATCTATGTGCAGCGCTCGAAAGAGTTCGATTCCATAATATTGCAGTTTCATAGCATATTATGGAAGTATTATCCTATGAAATAGTTTAGAGACCTCCGGAGAAGCCTTCAACCTCCTGCCACAAGCCCTTGTCCTCGAGACGCGAGGCGGGTTTTGGCTACTTCCTTGTCGGGCTGCGATTCCTGGTGCGGATTCGCCATCGCAACGTGCCCAGCCTGAGGTTACCAGCTGTGATGGCACCTGGTGGGCACCATGGGTTTGAGGCTCCTGAACTAGTTGGATCTTCGTTGGGGGGCTTGAGTTGTTGGATGGGCCTTGGAGGTAGCGGAAGGACAGGGTCCCAGACCGTTCACCTGGCAAAATCAGGTGGTGAACGATTTCCTGCGGCATGTTCTGGCGCTGAACGTGGTGCGGACGGGAGTGCAGAGTTCCACACAACCCATGCCCACTGTGCATTGAGCTGAGGCCGAGGCCAAATAACAGAAGGAACACCCCAAAGTGTTACTAAGTGTGTCATACATGCATCAAGCTGATCATGTCTCCTTGTCCTTTGTTGGAGCACCTTACCATCTCACCCATGATCCTGAAAGAAGTTCTGCAGGTCACGCTGCCCTACTGCATCTACTGGGCGGTTCACTACACGACCTTCTGCTCTGTCAGGGAGGTTGTGCCTGGCTCTGAACGGATGTTGTTCATGCACTCAATTCTTTAGTTCTCACCTGGCTGTCCATTCCAGACCTGGGCATTTGAGCCCCTCCTTCAAAAAGAAAGCACAGTACGTTCATACTATAGTGTACTAGGATAACATGAGGTATGTAGTATACTATCGTATACTGTAACCTAACATAATACAAGGTAAATATCATATATAGTATGCCTAGCCGAATACAACATAACTTATTCTATCTTGATATCGAGTAACATAACATAATATAACCGTCATCCAGTCCTCGGACTCTAGGCCCTTCCGGCCATGTCTTGCCCCGTCGGAGGTGGAATCGGGTCCTGCAGCTTGCTTGCGTGCCTCTGGCCCGTCCTATGCCCTGGTAGCTCCTGGGACGGCCCTGTGTACTTCTCTGGCCCGGTTCTGTTGTGCGGAGCCTAAACCCTAAACCCTAAACCCTAGACCCTAAATCCTAAACCCTAGACCCTAAACCATAAACCTAAAGGAAACCCTAAACCCTGATCCCGAAACCCTAAACCCCCCTAACTCTAAACCAGACCAAGGCATTGATCTGCATGGCCAGGCGGGCGAGCGAGCTTTTTGAAGTCTTTGCTCCTAGCCTTCCGGGGCCTGACGTAAACCCTGGCCCTGAAATGCTGGAACCCTAGGGTTTGGGGTTTAGGGTTTAGGCTTAGACCCCACACCCGGAAACCTCAAATCGAGACGTGTACCAAAGGGGTTCAAAAAAAGGAAACCCTGTCCTCAAAGTTCGACACACAGCCTGGGAGCGGGTTTCGATCTTTCAGCGGGCCATTGCGTTTGGAAGGCTGCTGGAGGTCATCCCATTCGCGATGCAGGGCCAGGGATGCGAAAGTCGGGTCTACCCTGAGCCCTAAACCCCAAACCTTAAACCGCAAACCATCCGTCAGCACCAGCCGGGAAGCTTAAACCCTAAACCCCAAGCCCTAAATGGCCCTCAACCCCGAAACCCCAAGCCCTAAACCCCGAAACCCTAAACCCAAACCCTAGTCATATTGCTCTTTCTGTAGTTCATCCACAAGTGATTCGCTTCTGGATTGTCCCATGACTGCTTGCATAAACCCAAACCCTAAACCCTAAAAGCCCCTAAACCCTAAACCCCGAAACCCTAAAAGGCCCTCAACCCTGAGCCGTAGCATTGTTTGAAGCGGTCCTTGGACGCCAGGATCCTCGAGTTCTATGCCGTTTGGAGCAGCAGATGCTCAGCTGCACTGCGATTTTTTTCCAGGAGCTGAAACCCGAAACTCTAAACCCTAAACCCCTAAACCCTAAACCCCTAAACCCTAAACCCTAAACCCTAAACCCCTAAACCCTAAACCCTACACCCTTAGTGTTTGGGATGCAGGGTTTAGGAGTTGAGGAGACATTCAAAACAGGGTTTAGGGCTTCAGAGGACACGTATAGGGTTCTTGCAGGATTTCTATAGGTTGCAAGTACCTGTAGCGGGGGCTGCTTAGAAATCTGGCTGTGGTTGCGTTGCGTAGAACCTGAAACCCTAAACCCTACCGACTCAGTGCCTCGCTCCTCTAATTGAGAGCTTCCGCCAGAGAGGGCTCCACGTCTGAGGATATGACCTCAACAGGATCCAAGTCCGGACGCTGGATCGCAACTTTTGGATTTGGGGAGAGTTTAGGGGGTCTAGTGTTCATGAGGATGATGATGATGATGATGACGATGATGATTATTATGACTATTGTTATGACCATTATTATTATAGTACTGTTATTGATATTGTTACTACTATATCTACTATTGCTAGTATGATGTCAATCTGAAGCTTCGGAAACTGTCGACTGTGTGGTTCTGTTGCACAACTGGCTAGCTCCGAGGTGAGCAAGGAGTCAGGCAGTTTCAGGTTTGTAGCTCGGAGTCAGCTGATGTGGGTCTGGAGCAGTCTGGGAAGTACAGAGAAACTGTTGAAAGCTTGCGCCGTCAAACCCCTAAACCCTAAACCCTAAACCATATGAGTGGGCTTGACAAGCCATGAAGGAGGCAAAGCATACGCTTCCGACTCCGAATCTGAGTTTCCTGAACCTAAGACTCTGCCGCGGATGCAAAACATACCAATACCATTGCGGGGGTTCCTTACTATAATTCTAATATATAATAATTATAGTATATTATTCTGTCGGGCCAGATTCGGCAAGGATGATTGGAGCACGAATCCGAAAACCTGAGCTTCTGAATCCTACCAAGGCATCGCCTCTGTTGCAGTGCGCTGTTTAAGCAATCACGACAACGCTCTCAAACCCTCAACGGCAAGTTCCGAGAAGAATTATAGTATATTATGCCCTCCCCTCAAAAACCTATTCTGATTCTTAAGGCCCGTGCATTAAACCTGGATTCTGACAGCGATCGAGGCAACGGTTTGGTTTGCTGTTCACTGCGCTTCAGCCCCGCTACTACCTGTGGTTCGCCTTGGAAGGCAGGCTGCTTTGGCTACTATCAGGTTAGTAGAAGGCAAGGATGGTTTAGGCATGCCTAAACCCTAAACCCTAAACCCGAAAACCTAGAGGTTTACGGCTTGAGGGTTTTGGGAATTCGGGTTGAGAGGCTTCAGTGTTGAGGGCTTCGGGAGAGTTGCACAAAGTCTTCTCGCATTTTGCGATCGGCGGTTCTTCCGTTTCCATTTGGAAGCAGGCGCCTTCGGTTACACGTCACTTACTGCGATGAAGGTTGGGGCCCGTTATCGGAGTAAGACTCACCGAGTCTCCCGACACCCCAACTCCTTACGAGCCGTAAACGGCGAAACCCCCCAAGCTCCGAAAATCAACTTATTCCTTAAATCGCTACCAGCCCCCTAAACCCCCTTGCACCCCCTAAATCCCTGGAGCCCTCACACCCCCCAAGACCTAAACCCAGAATCCCCTCCTTTTCGAGGGTCGACGCTCTTCGTCTTGGCCGGCGCCGTCCCAGTGATCGATACCGTCTCTGGCATCATCCTGTTCCTCGGGTGAGAAAGGTTCAGGGTTTACGGTTTATAGGGTTGAGGAACGATCAGAGACTTGAGGCTATAGGGGATCCTTAAGGGAAGGACCCAATAAATAAAGGGATTTCTTAATCCTAAGAATTCCCCATAGGACTGAACAGGGCGAACCAAAGCGGAGCCCCACGTCCTGCCTCCTGTGCCACCTCATGGATTCAATTCAATCCCTCAGCCCCAAGCCCCAAACTCTAATGCAGGGGCCTTAATCATTGGAGTAGGGTTTGGGGGTACATCACACGAATATAATAAGGAACCCCCGAAACCCTATTCTACTTCTTAAGGCCCCGACATTAGACCCTGAACCCTAAACGCTAAACCCTAAACCCTAAACCCTGAACCCAAACCCGAAGCTGTGCTCAGGATCCTCGCTAATCAACTCCTCATGCGGGTTCTCTACACCATCAGCACACCGTTCTGGACCGTGAATCGCCAGGCTTTACGGAAGACGATCCTTTGCTGGGCTTGGTGTCTGATTTGGGTTTCGTGTCAGTGCAGGTCGTGTTGAGGCTGAAGTGAGACTGTTGGTTTCAGTTTGCATATCTCCGCCTTGTCCATTCCGGCCACCAAGTCCAAGCAGACTCTTAAACCCCTCGACCCACGAGCCCTTAAGCCCCAAACCCTTATCCTACGTATATGCTGCTAAATCCTCAACCGAGCCCGGTGTTCCTCCTGCAGCTCAGCTGAGAGAGCTCTGAGCCGGAGCCAAGGAAGCAGCGCGTCTCCTCCTGTGTGATCTTCGCAGCAACCATTTGTGCTTTGGATGCTGGGCTCAACAGGTTTAAGGTTTTTTGGGGCTTTCAGGGTTTCTGTTCGGGTGTTGAAAGTTAGGGCTAGGGGCTACAGGGTTTGGGGCTTATTTAACCCAAAATCCTAAACCGTTTGGGGATTATTTTTTCGGGCCCTCTTGGCTTTCGAGGTTCTGGGCAGTATAGGGTTTGAGGTTTAGGGTTTATAGGGTGTAGGGTTTAGGTTTAGGGTTGGGGGTTTAGGGTTTAGGGTTCAGGGTGTGTATGGGGCTTCGACAGCCAGGGCAGCATCTTCGAGCAGTGGCTGGAAGCTGTCCTGCAGGCGGGGACTGTGGGGCTGGCGATCCTGGATGCGCACCTTGGCTTCGGGCTTTCCGTTTTTTTCAGGGTTTCGGGTTTAGGGTTGCGGGTTTGGGGCTTCAGGTTCAGGGTTCCGGGTTTAGGGTTTAGGGTTTCGGGTTTAGGGCTTCGGGTTTAGGGTCCTGGGAGTTTCTGAGATGTCTTGACTTCGGGAACTCGCAGGATTCAAGAGGGGTAACCCAAAACCCCAGAAGCTCCTAAACCCTAAACCCTAAACCCCAAAAGCCCAAAAGCCCAAAACCCAAACTCATTGGCCGGGGCCAACGCACGCATACTCTGCTCTGAGCCCTCCTTTCAGGTCCTACACCCGAAATCAGTTGGATGAGCACGACCTCATGGAGGGGATGGTGGACCTCGCCCTCTTTTCCTCGGAGATTTATGTGGTCGTAATGTGCGTCTGGAAGATTTTCTACAACAGCGTCTTGCCTGAACCCTAAGCAATAAAGCGTCGACTGCGGACCCTGGCCGTGGGTTCTACCTTTATAGTAACGAAGCATTAACATTGTAGTAACCCTCATGGTAGCCCTTAGCCTTGCAGTAGCCCGTGCAGAAACCTTGCCTAAACCTTGTAGTAAGAATTTTTAACCCTTTTAGTAACCTTGGAAGGGCCGTGAGTAATCCTTGTTCACTTGTAGTAACCTTGTGGTGACCCAGCGGTTCTGACAGCATCCTGGCTCCTTCCCCCAAAGCCCCAAACCCTAAGCCCGAAACCCTGAACCCTAATCCCTAAACCCTAAACCCTAAACCCCTGAACCTTAAGCCCTAAACCCTAAAGCCTTACCGCGCCATGCCCAGAATTCGCCTTCACTTGGGCTGTTGACGAGCTGACGGGCTCCCCTATGCGTCCGGGCGTCAGGACTGGAGGTTTAGGGTTTAGGGTTTAGGGGAGAGCTTGGCACGTCAGCTTGATGAGCCTAGGTAGTTCTGGTCCCATCACCAGTCTTGTGCAAACAGGAAATTTATCCACATGCTGCGACTCTTCTTCTCCCTGAGAAGCGGCTGGACTTGCAGACAGACGGTTTTCGCCACAGCAGCCTATGGACTTTGCATGGATTCCTCACTTGACGCAGGGTGTCCATAGATGAACTTAGCGACCGCCCGCCATGATGCCCCATTCTCATGTCGACACCTCCGTCAGTGATGGCTCCGCAAGGCTCGAGGTCTCAGGCGCAACTGGCTAATTGCGGTTCAGGCTTCTTTTCTGGGAACTCGGACGGGAGATTTCCGTGTACCCGATTCTCCGAAGAATGTTTTTCGTTTCTGTGGAAGATGGCATGGTGACCTTGGAGGCAAACCCGGTGCCAGTAAAGTGAGTGGACATGGTGGGCAAAACCGTGGATTCGGCAGAGTACAAACAAAGACTCGCTCCTGAAAAAAGCATGCGGAAGAGCCCGGAAGGAGGCAGGTTTGCAGTGAGCAGAACGACAAAACAATCAGACAATGCAGGTATGGATCCAAATCAGCTACATACATCTGCAAGCAAACAGTACTTCCGGCCATCTTTCTATTTCTGAGCAAACGACTGTTCAGCAGCAATGCAGAAATCGCAAGCGAAGTCACATCAATCCGGTAAACAGTGAAATCGTACGACCTCGAGCCAAATCCTACGCCCCTCCCGAAACCGAAACCCTAAAGCCTAGACAAAAGCCCTATTGTATGCCCCTTTCCAGTGTAGGCCAAAATTTCGAAATCTGTGGCAAGAGCGGGAACATCAAGTAAAGAACAGCAGACCACCACAGACAACTTCATCGTCATTCCCAGCTCAGCCAGGTTCCATTTGCATTCTGCACAAACCTGTTGTAACTCTGACGGGCAGAGCCAAAATCCGAAACCCCAAACTTTTCTGACCCTCTATCATCAGAACCCCCCAGACCTTTCAACCTCTAACCAGAACCATATCGAACCCCTCGACCCTAGAAATTCATAAACTCTCGACCCTAAACCTTCTATCACAACCCCCAGACCCTTCCTAAACCCTAAATCCTAAAATCCCCAAACAGCCCGACGATTTTGCAGCACTTTTCTCAACCCCCCGAATCCGGTGATGCCAAGCCTCGGCTCAACACCGGTTTGGGGTTTAGGACGTAGGTTTAAGGTGGTTTAGGGTTTAGGGTTCAGGGTTGTTTCAGGGTTGTTTCAGGGTTGTTTCAGGTTTAGGGTGAAATTTGATGTTTTGTGGACCCCTGACGAACTTACCCTAAACCCTAAAACTCTAAACCCCATGAGAGGGGGCGCTCAGGCTTCGGGGTGGCTGACTTTGCAGAGTCCTTCTTCTTCATTTTTTTCGGCATCCCATGGCGCCAAAAACCTAGGCCGTAATGTAGACGCCTACATAATTACCCATATTATTCCTTAGGGTTCCTTATTATAAGTATACTTTCACCGACCCCAAACCTGTTCTAGTTATTAAGGAACTATAAGGAGCCCTAAACCCGCACCTCAGGCATTAGCGTCTCCATCGACGGTGCAGCCCGGCAGTGCACAACAACGTCTTCCTGGGCTTCAGACATGTCCTGTAGGAGCTTCTATTAGGGTTTAGGGTTTAGGGTTTAGGGTCTATTAGCTGCTGCCGGTGGTTGTTGTCGTCATGATCATGCGCATGATGGTCGAGATGATGCTCATCATCGTCATTTTCACTGTCATTATCATGTGCTTTTCGCGTGTTGCCTATAGATTATATTGCCTTGGTATCGCTCCTGAGTCTATATTCGTCATATAGGGCCGAGCCCACTCCCTTTCACTGCAGGCAGGGTCATGGGATGAGGCAGATCATCGGTTTAAGGTTTGGGGGTTAGGGTGTAGGGCCGAGTAGGGTTTGGAGTTAAGGGTTTAAGGTTCTGGGTTAAGTCCTACAGCCCTTCGAGTGTGCTGCATGCCTTCTCGCACTTCCTTCCCTGAAGCGCCCGAGCCAGGCATCGCTTCAGATGGATACGAAGAGAGCATCCAAAAAACAACGAGATGACGCCTGGACTTCATCTGCAGTGCCTGCGTAGGTGGTGGTTGTATGTGTTGTCTTTCTCCTGCCGCCGGGTTTCACAACACAGCTGACGGCGCGGGAAACTGTGAGAGGTAGGCCTGCTAACAACCCTGAACCCTAAACCCTTAACCCTAGACCCCAAAACCTAAACCCTGAAACCTGAACAATGAGGTGGTTGTCACACCTCAGCTCAGACTAATCTTGCTAGGACCGGGAGTGCCAATTCTGCGTAAGCAAGGTGCAAGGCATGACAAGGTAGACAGTGCTGGTATTCAAGGGCCCCTTCCCTAAACCCTAAACCCTAAACCCTTTAAGATTC
>CAJNDV010021668.1:0-18732 GCA_905221635.1 Symbiodinium sp. CCMP2456
CAGCAGTAGTGGGAGGAGGAGGAGGAGTAGAAGTAGCAGTAGTCGACGTCGTCGAAGAGTCCTTGACAGTGTATGGGCGTATGGTCTTGTTTCTGATACTGACCCGTGAGGAAGGGGGGTGCTGTGAAGATCTGCTTTTGTTGGCAGTTTTCGAGAAGCACCAGGGTGGCTGAGCTGCACGGCACTGGAACCGCTTTGGGAGATCCGATCGAAGTCGGTGCTCTGCGCGGCGTGATGAAGCGTCTTAGTCTGCACTCGGTCCTGTCTCGCATGTTCTCGGGGAGAAAGTCTGCGATGTCCAGGGATCGAAAAGTGCCAATCATGAAGACGAGCGCGAAGTCCAACCTGGCTCACGGAGAAGCCAATGCAGGGATGGCAGGCTTTGATTAAACGAAGCTGTGGTGAGGATGCTGAGTATTGTATCGCTTTTTGTTATCGCGTTATGCATAGGATCTTGCTCTGTGCTGCTTCAATCGCAGGTCTTGTGAAGTGCGTCCTGATGTTGAACCATCACAGTGTTTCTCCGAACGTGCATTTCTACTGCCTCAACCCGCATGTGGACATGAATGGTTATCCCTGCCAGATTTCGGTGCCTTGTCTCGAACTGTTCTGTACTTTCAGCAGATTGCTGCGGTCGAGCTCTAGCTGAGCTTTGCCCCAAAGCTGACCAGGGAGAGCTCCTGGATCTGGGCTCTAACACCGGCTACGCGGGTGTCTCTTCCTTTGGCTTTGGTGGCACCAATGCGCGGGCCGATATCTGGGCCAAAGCAAACACTGGCTTCAGAAACTCTGTTCCAATGTTTTACCATGGCTTCTCAGTTCCGTTCTGTGCAGAGCCGTGGCCTGTAAGCCAAGGAAAAGTTCGTCCGGTCGACCTCAACATGCTTGACTCTCTGCTCAAGCAGGTGCATGTCTGCGTGCAACCTTTGAAAGGTTTTTTTTGTTCAACTGCAGTGCCATCAGCAAGCTGAGGAAAACGTGACTGTGCGATGCCCGACTCTTGACCGAGTTGAGCTCTTCTGGAAGGGTGCCTGCGGTAGTCTCTTTTGTGTGCATGTGCGAGGAAGTGCTTGGGCAGTATGGAGTGGAAGAGCTCTGACGCAGTACCCTCACGGCTGCCGAAGCCAACGGGACAGGGCCGGAGGCGGGCACATTGCGTCCGCGAGTCTGACAACTACGAGTTCTGTAGCACCTTGGCTTGCCACACTCACTTCAGACGCGATTGTTCGCATCATCTCGGCATGATGAGTGTCATAACTGGGATGATTATTGGTATAGTTCTACGTGTCATTCCCACCAGCAAATTCTGGTATGCTGTGCGAGTGTATAACGCTGTACAGCATGACCCAGCGACAACGACGCACAAGGAGAATCTCAAAGGCCCATCCATGCCAAGGGGGCAGGCTGAGATGTGCACCCTCCCGGAGACTTTAGTCCCAGTCTTGCCTTCCCATCATTTGCCGACGGGCTGACCCAGACACGCAACTCATCATGCGCCCCTTATTGACCAGCTGACACTTGGGACTTGTTCTGAGATTCCACGTCTGCGAGAAGCGTCGAAAACCCAGTTATTGCAGCCTAAGACAACTGGTTGGGGTTGAACCGCCTTGGGGTCAGGGGCTGGGCGCAAGCCTAAGCGAACGTGCGTGCCTTTGCAGATGCCCAGGCCACTGCTACGACGGCTCCTACCTCTTCGGACAACCGACTCCAGAAGATCCCATGCCAGCGGGCACAGCTTACATCAAGGGTTCCTGGACAGCTGCTCGATCTTCGGAGGATGTGCGACTGTTAGTATACACTTGTTTTTTCTCATTTCGCGTCTTACTTGTAGGTTAACTCCTTGCTAGACTCTAGACTCTAGACTGATCTTCTGTGACTCCAGGCTTTCTCAGAGTTTGAGGAGATGAAGGTGGAGGAGCATTTAAGCAAATGCATGTTGTTTGGGTGAGGCTCCAAGGTTTGTGCCGAAGGGCAAACTGGCTCAACGGCTCGAAGCTATGCACAAGATAAAGGATATTGTCGCTTGCGAGGCACTTGCTGTGGTGTGGGATTGCTGCAGGGATATATTGATCCTGAAGGTGTCAGAGTGCCGCGGTGTCCGAGACCACGCAAACAACGCAACATTCTCGTCGAGTATTGTCGCTCTTTAACAACATCCACCCAGAGTTGTCAACAGATACAGTGCCCAACATCAGCACCACCGTTGAAAGCTGCTGCTTCTGCTAGTACTACTACTGCCACCATCACCACCACGACTACTACGGCGGCACCAGCGATTAAGTCGACGACGACGACAGGGATGATGATGACGATGATGATGGATGACTGAAGCGACTAGAGTCACTAGAGAAAAGTCAACCGGAGTGTGTGCAGGAGGGTACCTTCACCTTCCAAGTGCGACTCGGTGAGACACGGCTGGAGCGCTTCTACATCGCCATGCAGAAGAAGGACGGCTCGCCATGGTAGGTGTGATCAGGAGTAAAAACACCAACCAGAGTAGCAATACCGCCACCGGCACTGCGACTGCCGCTGCTGTTGCTGATACTCAACGACGACGACTACCACTACCACTGCTACTACTACTGCTACTACGACTACTACTACTACTACTACTACTACTACTACTACTAGTACTAGTACTACTACTACTACTACTACTACTACTACTATTTCTACTGCTGCGTAATGTTTCCGCAGTGCTATTGCTACTGTTACTGCTACTGCCACTGCCACTGCTACTGCTGCGGTGCTGCTGCTTCTGCTACCGCAGAAGCTGCTGCAGTTGCTACTCTGCTGCTACTAGGACCGCTACCACTACTCTTTTTGCATTACTCTACTACTACTACTACTACTACTACTACTGCTACTACTACTACTACTACTACTACAACTGCTACAACAACAACAACAACTACTATAACTACAACTACTACTACTACTACTACTACTACTACTACTACCACAACCGCTACCAGTACTACTACTACTACTACTACTACTACCACTACTACTACTACTACTACTACTACTACTACTACTACTGCCAGTACTACTACTACTACTACTACTACTACTAGACTACTACTACTACTACTACTACTACTACTTCTACTACTACTACCACCACTACTACTACTACTACTACTACTACCACTACTACTACTACTACTACTACTACTACTAGTACTAGAACTAGTACTATGTGAAGCGCCGCAAACCGGTCTTGCAAAAGAGCAAACACGGAGCGGCAGCTGTCTTTTTGCTTCGCGGGCTCACACCGCGTACGCTCGCTAAGTCCCTAAGCTACCGCGTCGCAGACCGACCCCGAGTTGCACCTTCCGGAGAAGCTACACCTACTCGCTAATCAGCCGTGCACACTTGGCACTTAGATACTCAAGTTCTTGAGCCAAAACTCAAATTAACACAACATGTAACATGCAAGCAAGAACTACTGCTGGCAGAGACCTGTGCACATGAAGCACTGACATGTATGTGCACTCACATTCGCCCCTTAGCCGAGGCTCCCAGGTATCCCGGACATCAAAGTTTCAGGAGGGCAGGTTCGGGTCCAGGCGGTACGGCGGAGCCAGGCACACGCCTAAAAACCAGACGGGACGAACCCACGAAACCCTCCTAAACCGAACCCTGAGCGATCACACGCTCTCGCGGGTCTTCCTTTTACTCCCGGGTCGGAGGCTCCTGAAGTGGTCTCGATGCCAGCTTATAAAATACTCTACAGCTACGGCTCACGCTATATACAGTTAGGTCCTGCAGCTACCCTACCCCACACGGCGGAGCCGCGCCCGATCAGGGGCCGCGCGCCGCGCGCTTAAAGCGCGTGGCTGCGACCGATCCGGAGCCTCATTGCGTGGCAGCTCGAAAAGGCGCGGGTGGCCTGCATGGCCGCACCCCGCGCAGAAAACTGCCGCAGGTCCCAACCACGACGGCTTGCGCAAAACCGCTGGGAACCTGCCCGCAAATTCCTGCCGAGCACAAGTGAAAAGACGCTGCAATGGCCGCGCAGGCGTCCTGCCGCAGGCCTTGGCTAAAGGCTCTTGATAAAACCGGCCGGGCTTTAGCAAAGCGGCGGCAAAAGTGCACCCCAGGGCCTGCGCTTCTATGCTGCGCAGGGGTCCCTGCCGCAAGCACTCACACTGCATGTTGTTGACGGCGCAGGGTCAGCTGGAGGCGCGCCGCTGGACTCTGCCGCCGACTTCGAGCCGGGCGGCTTGACGTCGTCCAGCCTCTCGGAAAACTCGGTCGAATTCCCGGATCTAATCCGTGACGACAGGGGATGCGGAGCCGAGCGTCAGCTGCACTCCGCACTCCACGTTGGCCTTGGAGCTGGTGGACCAGTTTAGGCTTCCAATCACCAGCTCTGCCGGGCCGTGGATTCGTGCACACGTCACTATCTACGCTGATGATTTTCACATATGTTGGGTGCGCAAGTCTGGCCATCATCCTGAACGTATTTTCCGCGAGCTTGGACAGGTCTTGAGTTGTCTTGAGGCCATGCAGCTTAACATCAACTACGACAAATCTGTTGTTATGATGTCCTTCGCGGGTGCTCGGTCCCAACAATTTCAACAAACCTACTTGCGGCGACTCAAAACAGGACCTGTGCTACGATGTCCCATGCCGGATGGCACTAAACGTGACCTTTCGCTGGTGAGTAAAACGAGTTACCTGGGAGTGATCATTGGCTATCATCGCTTTGAACAGGACACCGTTGATCGCAGAGTGCAAGCGGCTCGCGCTGCGTTCTCCAGGCTCAGACGGGTCCTGTGTGATCGCAGGTGCCATGCTCTTCGGGATAGATTGCATCTCTATGATGTCTGTGCTTGGTCTACCTTAACATACGGCATCCTCGAACTAGGAGTTGATGAATACGCATTGGGCAAAGTCCATCAAACTGCTGCTCATCATGTTCGCATCGTTGTCTGCCGAGCCTACCACCTGAGGCCCGTCACCACGATTGAATTATACGCCCGATTGGGTAAGACACTGCCTTGGATTGCACTCAGGGAGATGCTGCTGCAACGACTTCGCAAAGCTCATGCTGCAAAGGCGCAGTTGCCGCCTGACGACCTTTGTCACTCGTGTGAATGGCCTCAAAGTGCGCTTCTACAGGACGCTAGCCGAGCTGAACAAATTTGCAAACTACGTCAAGAAGCCGACTCTGAGGACTCGCAGCGCTTCAAGTGTCCCCTCTGTGCCAATAGTTTTTGCACCGAAGCTGCGCTGAAGCGACATCAGCGAGATGCTCATGGACAACACTGCGACACTCGACCCATGCGCCCGAAGTGAACTCTGCCGCCGCTGCGAATCATCATGACCGGAGCGCCGCTCTTCGCCCACAACTGCCTAGCGACTGCGGACCAGCTCATGGACCCAACACTGGGAGCGGATCAAAGTCACGACGAGCTTCTTCACTCCCTGGGCTCCGTCCTTGCAGGTTCCCCGGTGCTTCGCCAGATGATGTCACAAACTCCAACGCCCCAGCAGCGACCAGCGCAACCACGGACTCCACCTGGCAAGAGACATCGTGGGCAAAACGGCCAGCGCGGCTCCGAAGCCGATCGCGCGCACGACCCCCAAGACATGCAGCAGATCCTGCGCCTCCAAACGATTTTTTTATCCTGAGACAAGAGGCTACCCTCCAGGCGATGTCCCTCAACACGGAGATCATCCTGTTCATCCAGGCGGGGACGGGCTCTTGTCTACCCACGTTGGTCGAAACCTCGGCGGCCTGGCGTCGACAGCTTTAGAACAATACGGTGGGTGCTCCTCTTCGCCTACGCATTCTGGAGTGCGCTGTCGGCGAGGGCGAGGGTGGAAATGGTGCAGGCCAATCTCCAATCGAAGCTCGGTCAAGGGCTGAGGGACAAGGGCATGCTGAATGCAGATGGGGCATGGGATGCTTCCAGCAAGTCGCTCAAACCAACAACGCAGGCACCCATCCCGATGTCAGAGATGGTCCAGATGATCGCGAGCATAGTGGAGCTTGTCAAGCTGCCGACCATGATCAATCAGTTCAAAGCTTTGAAGGCGCTCAAGAGTGTGGACTTGAAAAGTCCAACAGTGATCGTGCCCTGGAAGATGGATGTCTCCCTGCGTCACGAGAGAGCAGTGTTACGCAACTCCTCATGTGCGAGATGCGCCCGGCAAATCTGAAGAGGCCAAAGCTGAGCGCGCAGATCTCCAAGTGTGTGTTCGGCCCGAACTAAAACAAGGCACCCTTGAACTTCAGCTTTACAATGGGTGTAAGTGTAACTGTTGCTACATGAATGCGGTGCTGATCATTCAACTTGGGGTGATTGCATCTCTCCCTTCAGCTCGGGCTTTGCACACTTGGTTTCGGCGTATGTTACAGGTGCTTGACCACTTCGAATGGCGTGCTTCGGTCTATGATATCCCGATTTTCCAACATGGGCTTACTGATTGGACGTGTGGTCATGCATATGGGCTTCAGCACGATGCTGCCGAGTTTTATCAGTGGGGGCTTCAATGCCAGCTCTTTCCTCAATGGGCCGGCTCATGGCAACAAAGACGCGACAGAGAAACAATCACATCAGACTGCACGCTCTGAGGGCGGCACCTTGCAGGATCACATTCAACATTGGCATGTACACATGGGGGACAGCATGCGCTCACTGCTGAGGCCGACTTCGTCCGCGTCCAGGTTGGCGACTCACCAACGCCTGTGCAAGGCGCACGCGCTGAACTTGCCACCCCAGGATGCCGACTTCACATGCCCATCTTCGCGCAGGCCCCTGACGTGGATGCTAATGCACACCCGGTTGCATGGCAACCTTACATCGTAGTGGCTGCTGCGCTGCGGCGTGGATCAACGCGCGATGCAGGACACTATCAAGCTCTGTTGTACACTCACCGGCAGGCCTACTTGTGTGATGATGCACGCTCCTCCAGGCCGATCTCGCATGCTCGGGCGCTTCGTGAGGTTCGGGATGCTTTCCTCACATGGGCCGTGAAAGCCGATCTTGCAGACGTGAGCTTAATACGTCAACAGGAATCATCAGGCGCAGACGATGTCGACGAGATTGCGGTTCCAACTGATTGTGAGCTTCTGAGGCCGGCCGCCAAGCCCGTGCTCTCACTTGGTGAACTGCTACAAGCTCACTTTCAGTGATTTCTGCCGAGTAGCGTGACCTTTAATTCGTTTCATTTCGGGCGACGATGCCCGACGCGAGCCATCCCATGGCGCCTTTGCGGCCTCCGCCCTTACGGCCTTTTGGAAAACTTTCCTTTGACCTGCGCGTGGTCGTCCCGATGCTTCTTGCCACCCCTCTCAGAGCGGCCCGTGCGAAGAAGGGGGCGCAGGGCCTCGTAGTCCTCCTCCGCACGCTCGGCGCGCTCGTCAAGAGCCGCGCTGTCATCCGAATCGCTCTCAGGGCGATCAGCGTCGTGCCGACGGGGGTCTGGCACACCGCGCGAGACTACGCCCGCCGCGGTCCTCCTGCCGTTGCATCGAAAGCAAACGGAACGTCGTCGTCCTGCAAGGCTTCTCGGACGATGGACCTCTCATAGTCCTCCAAGACCTCCGTGTTGCGCCAGGCCTCTGCTGCTGACCAAGGCTGTATGTTTTCGTCTGGGCACCAGGACGCAACATTACGGGTGAGCGCCTGCAGTTTGAAGTACGGGATTGTCACCTGCAGCTCCTGCACCACGTTCTTGAGAAACTCCTGGTTCTTTAGCCGTGGAGTGTTTTCTAAGGCAAAAGCCAGCAAAGCTCCACGGCTTGCGATCTCTTCGATCCACTCCACCGCTCTCACGAAAACGTCCGCTCAGCTGTCCAGTTCGCCAAGCTTGTTCCCACCAGCAGCAAAAGGCTTGCAGGGAGGGCAGCGACCAACAGCTCGCAATCTTCCAAATCTTCCAGAGGCCTATAGACATCATGTCGCCCTGCCTGTGACCGGCACGCACTTTCTGAACCGCAGGCAGCCACTGGCCCATGGCTCCGTAGAAATGAGCAATAGCATTGGAGTTGTCCAAACAGTTTGTCGGCTCGTAGAAGCTTTCACAACCTGAGCTCTGCAACCGTTGTCTGAAGGCCCCAATGCCTACGCATGGCTCGGCAACGGCAACTGGTCGTGCTAGGTACCGCCACGCTCGACCAGCTCGCCACAGCATCCTCTCCAGGGCTTCATCCATTCTGCTGTGGCCGAAGTGAGATGAGGCTGCAAGTGGCTGCAGGAAGCAACACGGCACTTCAGTTTGCGAATGCTTTAGCAATGCAGCTGTGCAGTTCTATGCGTGGAGCACAGGCTGTCACGAAGGAAGACTCACAATACTAGCAACTGCAGGACACTGTGCACACCGAATCCAGAGCATGTGTCCAATTTTGGAAACCACAGCTTCCAGTCGATTGCGCTACCTTTCTTGGGTTTCCTAACACTTCAAGGGGTCCATGACATGCATCCTGTAGTACTGGAAACCGATCCTGCCATGCCTTTGGATTGCGAGTTCGAAGGGGAGAGAGAGAGAGTCGGGCACTTCAACCGCCGGTGCAACCCAAGTCTGCTGAGCGGAGGCAGGCTGCAGTGCCGGCCATGTTGCTGGTGGCGGCAACGGCGGCGGCTGCGCCGGCAAGGAACCCACCGTCTCAGACTGCTTCACGGCAACAGCGAGGTCATTCGCTGCGTCGGACACTGGACCCAATTCACGCCTGAGTATGAAAGCTTGAAGGGTGAGTGCCGCAATTATTCGCTTTTTTTGATAACTCACGCATGTGGTCACGGGCAACATCAGTGCCTGGACTGGGGTGGCGGCGGCGCGCCCGTGCTGCTCTCCTTGCAGCGCGGATCTTTCCTCCTTTTTTTCAGGAGGGAGTGTGCGGTCTTGTGACGCAGGAGCCGAAGTGCAGCCTGGCCGCGTCGCTGTTTGCGCACGGGGCGGAGGTTTCCTCGCAGGCACTGGCGAAGGGTCGCGCTGCCTTGGAAGGCACCCAGGAGTGCTTCAGCGGCTTAGCTGAAGAGTCGCAGCGGCATAGGCGGCTCTGCCACAGGAGCGCCCGGCGCTGCAAGCCGGCGCCGCTCCCGCCGACCCACGCTCTGGCACCAGCCCTGGCGGCTGTGCCAGCAGCTCCGGCCTGCAAGAGGAATAAGACCCCCAAGCCGACGCCAAAAGCGCGTTCGCGCGACCGGGCTTATTCGTTCGATGTCTCAGGCGTTTTGGAAAGGCGCTTGCGCGGGAGCCGCGTGCTGCTTAATCGCAGACGCGAGCCAGTGCCACAAGACGAAGCTGCAGTGGCAGGCTTCGAAACTGCAGGCGCCGCGATCAGACTCGCGACGGGTATAACTCCGTGCGGGAGGAGACGGGCGTGGCGCCGTCGTCGGTGCGGGGCTCAAGGGCTTGCGCCCCATGCCAAGTGCCTCCTGCTGGTGAGTGACGTCACAGCAGAGTTGGTCATCGGAAGTCTCAACTAGTCGACGAGCTCCAAGGCCAACGCCGAATGCGGGGTGCGTTTAGTACTCGCAGCCAATGCATCCGTCACCAGAAATCTGCCGCAGGTTCCGACAGGAGCGGCCAAAGCAAAAGCCGTGAGGAAACCTGCTCGCACATTATAATGCCGAGCACAAGGCCTGAAAAGACGCTGCAATGGCTGCGCAGGCGTCCTGCCGCAGACCTTGGCTCCAGGCTCTACAAGCCGGGCTTTAGTGAAGCCGCCGCAGAAGTGCCCGCAGGGCCTGCGCACCTGTGCCGCGGGCACTCACACTGTTGCTGACGGCGCAGGGTCAGCTGGAGGCGCACTGCTCGACGCAGCCGCGGCCAGCCTGTCAGCGGCCTCGAACACCCGGTCAAATTCACGGGTGTAATCCGTGCGTGGTGGCCCTGCTGGCCATCGTGCCTACTAACCGCATCCGCTTGATGTGCCAGCTGGCACTTTTGTGAGCTGCGCCACAGCGCAGCCCCCCTGAGCAGCTGGCTAGCGGACCCTGATCGGTTGCAGCCTTGCGCTTGAAGAGCGCAGCCTGCGGCCCTTGATCGGGCGCGGCTTCGCTGTGTAGTTAGGTCTAGTCAAGTCTGTAGCAGCGCTAGGCCTGTACATAGCGTGAGCCGTAATGTACCTGTAGAGTAGTTTGTGAGCTGGTTAACGGACCAAAGGACAGTCCCTCACCACCAGGCACGCGTTTCGTCCGTGCTAGGCGCCGCTAGGCGTTTGCCGGGGCTGCGCCCCACCGCCTGCCTTTCACCCTGCCCTCCTGGGATACCTGGAATCCTCGGCTGAGGGGCGAGTGTGAGTGCACATACATGTCAGTGCGTCATGTTCACAGGTCTCTGCCAGCTGTAGTTCAGACTTGCATGTGTATTAATTTGAATGTTTGTCCAAAACAATACGTTTTGGCTCAGGAACTTGAGTATCTAAGTGCCAAGTGCGCACGGCTGATTAGCGGTAGCGAGTAGGTGTAGCTTCTGCCGAAGTTGCAACTCGCGGTCGGTCTGCGACGCGGTGTCTTAGGGACTTAGCGAGCGTACGCGGTGTGAGCCCGCGAGGCAAGAAGACAGCTGCCGCTCCGTGTCTGCTCTGTTGCAGGATCGGTTTGCGGCGCTTCACATACTACTTCTACTGCTACTACTACTGCTGCTGCTGCTGCTGCTACTACTACTACTACTACTACTACTACTACTTCTACTGCTACTACTACTGCTGAAGCTGCTGCTACTACTACTATTACTACTACTACTACTACTACTACTACTACTACTACTACTACACCTACTACTGCTACGACTGGGCTTGCGCGCCTCCGGGCGCCTGGTAGTTCTAAGTGGTTAGAGAGCGAAATCTACAGAGTTTCTGGAATATGCAGTTAAGCCAACTTCCAACAAACTATTTGGGATTGCTACTAAGTACACTGGGGGATAATACTGATAGCGATGAAGAAGAAGATGATTGTGAAGATGCTGAGGATGACGATGATGTGCATGTTATTGAGGCTTGTGAAGATGATGATGAAGCAGATAATCATTTTGATGATGATGATGATGATGATGATGATGATGCTGAGGTTGACGATTATGTTGAGGATACGGAGGATCATCATCGCACGTGTCCGCATGTCGAAATGTTACAGACAGTCCAGCTGAGCTCAGACGGAGCCAAACCACAAAGAACAGTACTTTCGTGTCTTTCCGTATGCGTTTCTGTAAAGCATACGACCACGAGTGTGTGCGGTGTGGACTTGAGTTGAATAGCTCGTGGCGTAGGCAGCACCTCATTGCTTGTACGGAGCTGCCGTGCTCTACGGGGTATCAGTTCGCTGTGTTGGGAGTCCACTGCCCGCATGAGCCATTTATCGACAACCGCAGGGTCAGATGCCGGCGGTGTCGTCTCCGCCAGTCAGTGCATAGTTTTGCCTACTGTAACCGCTTTTCGAAGGTCTGTACAGGTTGAGGTCGCGGGATGGCTTAGCCAGGTGTTTCATGTCAAAAAAAAGCATACGACCACGTCAGCAGAGGCATTCTGTCTAACGTACAAGTCTGACGGCCCGCAAGCTTCCAACGCAAAATCATAGTCCAACACACAGGCGCCCGTGCCCGGCATTGCCCGCCCTTCAAAGAGATCATGAAGTTACAAACGTATTGTTGAAGGTCCGGGAGTGTGTGCACGGCTTTGCAATTTTTGCGGGCCTTAACCATATGCTATTGCAGCTACTGCTGCTGCTCCTGTTACCGCTGCTGCTGCTATTAGTGCTACTGCTGCTCCTACTGCTCCTACTGCTCCTACTGCTCCTACTGCTCCTACTGCTGCTACTGACTGTAGCATGCATACTTGTTTAGGCGGCAGTTCTTTAGGCTCCGGATGGCCAGGTCAGGTCTCTCTTTTAGGGGGATCGCTGGCTTCCTTAGGGCTTCGCTGGTTGGAAGACTTAAGTCAAGGAACTTCAGGACTTGACTTCTGCCGCCTTGCCCCCTCCTCGAGACCGCTTCGGAGACCCTGCACTGGGAAAGTGTTCTCTTGGGAATTGGTATTGGATTGCTTCTGGGGCCTATCATTGATTTGCTGTACCTCTTCAGAGTTTGGTGGGTTTCGTTCGTGCGTGACCAGCTCCGGGTGTTGAGCTTGCGGCCTCCCCTTTATAGGGTCCTTTGATGGACGAGGCCCTTTCTTTGCTCCGACAGCTGTCACTGAATCTGCAAGCACTGACCTTGGAGGTGCAAAGGCAAGGCCAGGTGTTGAACAGGTTGCAGGGATTGGTGGAAGATCTGCGGGTGCAATCTGAGTTTGAGTTTGTGCCTGGCACTCCTCAGCAGCCCCAGCTTGCCACTCCTCCTCCACTCCCTTCCCGGCGTGTCGAGCAATCTGCGTCTGCACAGTACCCTGTCGGGGCCTCGCCTGCTCCTAGTGCACCAGTGGCCTCGCCTGCTGCTGGTTCTTCTCCTGGACCGAGAGGTCAGCTATCGGAGGAGGCGCGCCGCGACCTCGCCCGCTCCATTTTGGCTTTCTTCCGGCGGTGCTTAGACGGAGAATCGCGAGGGCCTTCGGGTCGGGATCAGAACCCGCTCCCTTCGCGTTGCTACGTGGTTGTCACTGACTACGACGGCCGCACCTTTGATCCTCCTCTGCTCTTTGATCAGTTCGGGCCCGTGAAGGATCTTTGCAAGCGAGGGGCCAGTGCCGGTTCTTCGATTTTCTGCGGTTTCCGGAAGCGAAGCTAGCTTGCGAGGCAGCAGGCCTTTCCTTGCCCGTCCGCGCCAGCAATGTCGGCCAGCAGTGAAGGTTCCGCTGAAGCCCCTAGACCGGCTGGGCTCTCCTACATGACAGTGGGGCGGCGGACCAACTTCGAGTATGAAGTGGGCAGCTTGGCTGTGGGCTCTGCGCGGAGGCGTGTGGCTGTGATTCTGGTCACTGAGTTTGAAGGCCGAGTCGTGGTGGCCTTCCCCCAGAAGGTCTGGAATAAGACCGTCGCGAAGAGGGTGCTCCCTGCAGGCCCTTTCACGAAGGCTCTTCAAGTTGAGGTGGCTGTCTGCGCATCAGTCGAAGCCCGGGATCAGCAAAGAGCTGGGAACATGAAGATCTGGGTGGGCCTGCTTTCCAAGGCCGTGGCCGATCAGGTTGTTTTCGATGCTGAGGGTGACCCCGACATCGTTTTTTGCACCCCTCAGGGGAGAGCTGCCTGCCTTTTGCTGAGGCACTCGCGCGTGTCGCAAATGAGCACTTTGCTTTTTGGAGCCCCGCAGAAGGAGGTGACGAGAGGTTAGCTGCCTTGGAGAAGTCAATGAAAGAGCTCACCTCCCTGGTGCAGAGCTTGGTGCCTCAGGCTCCGTCGCGGGCTGCGCCCGGCCGGCCTAAGCCAAAGCCAGCCGCGGCTCCACGAAAGGCTGTTGACGATGCACCGGGCTCGGTACCCGGAACTCCTCTTCCTCGCGGGACCGCTCGGGGCCTAGCTGGCTTTGATCCTGCAGTGGTTTCGGCTGCTAAGCAGAGCGGGCTTGAAGAGGGCGATTTGCGGGAGATTAGCCTGCTGCTGGGCGGTGCGCGAGGTACGCTGAGAGACTTCCCACCTGGGGCGGGCGCAGCCGTTACTCCCCAGGGCAGCGCAGCCAGCCTTGCTGGCGAGGTCGAAGCTGAAGCTCAGGAGCTCGCCGAGGACGCGGGCTCCCCTGTTGCTACGGCGTTGGTCACCCTGACCCAGATCGTCAAAGAACTCTCTGCTGTATCTCGCCGGGCTGTCGTCTTTCGAGTTGCTTCAGCCGGGCCTTTGCAATCCTCCTGGCCTTTCTTCTTTCTCCGAGGAGCGTTTACCGTCAGCTCTAGCCTAGCCGAGCAAGCGCTACACGGCAGAGCCTTCTTGGTAGATTCTGAGGTTGCTTCAGCTTGGCCTTGGCAATCCTTCTGGCCTTTCTTCTCGCCCCGAGGGTATCCTGTGCATCAGTCCGTAAGTCGACTTCCGTGCGCTCCAGGTCCCTTAGGTGTGCAGCTTGCAGGTGGACTTCGGACATCTTTGTCGGTGTGCCGCCTTGCCTCGTGCTGTGGCGCCAGCGCTCGTGGTGACTGTTGGTGCAAGCTGCCAAGTCTCAGCCTTTCCGGTGCCGAAGCTTACAAGGCCTTTTCCTCCTACTGCTTCAGGGCTGTGGTTTGTCGCCCGGCTTCACAGCAGACTTTCCTTCAAGGCCGAAGCCCGTGTATTGGTTTGCTTGGCGCGGGGCGGAGCGCGTTCCGTCTCTGGGCCTTGGGGCCCCCTTTCTCAACAGGCGTCTTCTTCGCCTCTTTGGACCCAGCGCTTTTGCTGGCTGGTTTCTCCCGGTTTTCGGTTTGGTGCCCGATGCCTCCGAAGCCTGCTCCTCTCATGCCCGGCGCCGCTGCAAGCACAGTTGCCGCCTCCGAGGTGTGGACTTTACTGCGAGCTCGCTTGGACTCGGACCCCGAGCTTTCTCTTTTCCTCTCTGGCAAGACTCTTAGCAACCGCCGTGTGGAGTTTCCTTTTTCGTTCTGCGACAGTTGGTCCTCCTTCAGCAGTCAGCAGCCTCCTTCGGCTGCATCAGACCTTGAAGCAGGAGCTTTGATTTCACTGGCGTTGGAGCATTTAGCATCCAAGCCTCTGCGCAGGCTTGCCCGTGGGCCTCTCGCCTCCCCTTTCTCTGCACGGGGACAGAAGGCCGCAGCACCAGCTATCTCGCGAGGCTGGGCCAGGCTCATGCAGTGCGTCCGCCGATGGAATTGCTACGGTGATGTTAGTGCAGAGAAGATGGGCCGAGCTGCCGGCAAGTTTGAGAAAGTGGGCGAGCAATTGGGGGAGCTCGAAGCCGCGGCGCTGCGGCAAGGGCCCGACATCTCTGTGGAGCGTAAGCTGCCGAGCCTAGCCATGGCAAAAGACGTGGAGGTTTCGAGGCTCTCCTTCCCTCCACCTCCTTCATTCGACCCATCATGCTACTTCGATCACCAGCTGCGTCGCCTCTACCTACAGCCCGAAGCCTTTGCCCTCAACCCGGACGAGGTCCCGGGCGACCCACCTAGAGTGAAGGTTCGCACAAAGGATAAGCAAGCGAGGCTTGACCTTCTGGCTGCACTAGACGCACATGGCATGCTGGCGATGTTTCCGGGCGAAGTTCTTAATGAGCGGACTGCGGCCGGCGTGTTCGCTATACCCAAAAATCTCGAAAGGGACCGTCTTATATTAGACGGTCGCCCGCAAAATCGCCTGATGCCCCTCGACAGCCGTTGGTTGTGTACGCTGCGGTCCCACACTTGCTTGCTTGACATCGTCTTGGCGCCAGACGAACTTTTGCTTGCCAGCGGGGAGGACATCCGCGATTACTACTATAATTTCGAGATTTCGCCTTCTAGAGCCCGGCAATATGTTCTGATGGGGTCGTACGAACCTCGAGAAGTATGCCACTTCTCTTCTTTCTCCCCGGACTTGTGGCGTTCTCCCAGCATAGCGGTGGGGTTAAAAACCCTTGCGATGGGAGACGTGAACGCGGTGAGCTTTGGGCAGGCTGCCCATGTCGGCTTGGTTCTTGCTTCGGGAGCGGTGCCTATGCAGAGCTTGCTGACTTACCGAGGCCGAGTTCCTCGAGACCGGGTCTCTTTGGGAATCGTCATAGATGATCTCCTGGTCCTTGAGAAGGCTCTCCTTGGGCAGGATGTTTCCGAACGTGGACTGTCGTCGGACAGGTGCGAGCCGCGTATGAGGAGGCCTGCCTCCCGCGGCATGCTGGCAAGAGTTTCCTGACGGAGACCCATGCCGAGGTTTGGGGTTCGCAGCTTGATGGAGAGGAGGGCTGGGTTCGCCCAAACTGGAATCGCCTGGTGCCCCTCGTTCATATCACTGTGGCCGCGATGCGCCTTCCTCTGGTGTCGGTCTCTCTTCTGGAGAGCTTGTCGGGGTGCTGGGTTTCCGCCCTGTCATACCGACGGAGGCTACTGTGTCTACTTTCTGAGGTGTGCTCGAGCGTGCGGGGCCTGGAGCGCACGAGCTTGCTGAGACCGAGTGTGGCTTTACGCGCAGAGCTGTTTTGCCTAGTTGCTTTGGCTCCCCTGGTGCAACCTGACCTTCGGGCGCAGCCTTCCACTACTTTGGTCGCCACCGACGCTTCCGACACTCTGGGCGCAGGACGCAGGAGCCTGCACGACTCTCACGGAGGCCTTAGCAGGCGAACTGCTGCGCCACACACTGACGAAAGGGCCGTGGAATCGCCTGCTTCGCCCCTGGAAGCTCTTCTTTACTCCAAAGGCCTCCTCTCTCCTGAGGACTGCACCCCCGACCAGGAAACCTACCGCACCAGTGCACTTTGGACTTCGTTAAATCGAGCTCTGCCTTTTCGACTTTTGGGCGTCTTTGAGCGACCGATGTCCGAGCACATCAATGTCAAGGAGTTAGAGAGCTACCTGCTTGTCGAGGAGCGTCTCAGCTCTTCGGTCTGGGAAAACCAGAGGCCGATTAGTTGTCTGGACAGCCAGGTGTGTCTGGGCTGCCTTATCAAGGGCAGGTCCTCTTCGGTCTCGTTGAATTTGCGGTTGCAGAGCTCCGTGCCCGGGCTCCTCTTGTTCGGGGCTCAGCCTTACTACGCCTTCGTTGCCTCAGAAGACAACTGCGCGGACGACCCCACGAGGCTTTGCACAGTGCGTCCTCCGAGTCTGGATAAGCCTCTATGGCTCCGTGAGGCCGAAGCAGGGCGGTTCGAGGCTCTCGACGGATTCTTAACGGCTCACGGTCTAGACCCCCTCACTTTGCAAGGGCTGGCGGATCTTTCAGAATCTTTCGCCGCTCGGAGCTCTCCAGATAGGGAGTGGGACCGCAGTGTCGCAGCTGCCGTCTCGCGGGAAGAGACCTCTAGAGCCTCTGCCCTCCAAGGTTCCCGTGTTTTCCCGCCTGCTGAGCCCTGCTCCCTCCTGCTATCTGCCACAGCTCGGTTCGAGACGAGCCCAGTGACGACTCTGTTTGCAAGAGTAACAGCTTGTCAGTTTCTTTGGCCTGACGCCAAGCGGCATCGGCAAGGAGAGTGGCCCGCCGGAAAGGGCTATCTTTGCCTTTATTCGGGTGAGCGAGGCACAGCTAAGGCCTTGTGCAGCAGATATGGGGCTTGGGCTCTCACATTCGATTGGAAGCATGGACCGGGGCAGGATCTCCCCGACCTCGCGCTGCAAGAGCTGCTCCTGCGTGCGGTAGCCTCGGGAGCCTTCTTCGGAGTTGGTCTCAGTGCCGCAGCCACCCCAGCTCTTCGCTCACAAGAGTTCCCAGAAGGCAAGCCTGGGCTCTCGGCAAACGCTCAAAGCAAGGTCCAGGCAGGCAACGCCATAGGTGCCTTCGTAGCCCGGATGCTGAACGTCGTCGTTCGTTTCAGGGTTCCTTTCTGGGTCGGGGGTCCCGAGGGAAGCTGGCTTTGGAAGTTCCCCTCCCTGCGCCCTTTTGTAGAGAACCCCATGCAGCCATGGCTTTTGGACCTTCGACTGCTGCGTTTTTGGCTTGCCGTGGCGCAAGCGCACCAGAGTCCTTACGAACACGAGGCTGGCTGGACAAGAGGACCTCTGCAGAGGTTGTCGAGAGCACGTGGTGCTACGGGGCAGATCGCGGAAGTCGGGGAAAAACTGGATTCATCTCGCAGAGTCTTTCCCAAAGCGACCCTGCAACCTCTTGGCAGAAGCTGTCTGGCTCTGCGCTTCTGAGTCTGGTAGCGGCGTCAGCAGTGCGGTCTTGGACACCGCGGACCGCATCGGGGAGGCGTTGAATCCTGGGCCTCCTTCGCGAAGGAAACCTAGAGAAGGCTCTTTGTTTGACGTCGAGCTGGTCGAGCCAGCCACAGCAAAACTTAGAGTAACGATCTGGGATGTTTTCAAGGGCTGGGTTGGCGAAAAGCTGAGCCAATCTACCTTGGTTAAGCTTTTCCGCTGCCCTCCTCTTCTGGCCTTGGTGCTCAGAGACTACGGCGACGAGCTTTACAAGACAGGATTTCCCTTGAATCACTACCGTCAGCTCCTAGCTCATGCGCAAAAAGTGTTTCCACTGGTGCGACCTCATCTCGGTGTCGCCTGGGATATGGTGAGCCGGTGGGAGGAGCTTCAACCCGTTTGTCACCGAACTCCGATGCCCGAGATCTTGCTGAAAGCTTTGATCGGGCTCGCAGTCTGCTTGGGATGGTTCCGCTGGGCCGCCGCCACGGCTACCATTTTTTATGGGATAGCAAGGCCGGGAGAAGTTCTTAAAGCTCGCCGCCGCGACTTACTGACTCCTGCTGACCTCTTGGACCCGCACCACAAGTGGGTCTACTTGAAGATAGGGAAGCCCAAAAGTCGAAAGAGAGCAGCCAAGGTCCAGCATGTGAAACTGGACGATCCTCAAATTGTTGCCTTTGTCAGCCTGATCTGGGAAGAGCTGGATCCGAACGAGCTCCTCTACCCGGGGAGCGCTGGCGTCTACAGGCGAAGATGGGACAGGCTCCTGTCTCTTCTGGGGATCCCAGGCTACCTGGGGCTGACACCAGGATCTTTACGAGGCGGAGGCGCAGTGACTGCTTTCAACAAAGGCCTGGGTATCAGTGACCTGCTTTGGAGGATGAGGCTGCGATCGGCTACGACCTTAGAGTACTACCTCCAGGAAACGGCGGCAGTTTCGGTTTTACCGAGGCTGCCAAAAAAGGTTAGAAAGCGGATTGTCGCAGCAAGCTGTTTTGCAGAACAGCTAAAAGGGCCTTGAGAGGCCTGGCCATTTCGACAGCGCGCGGAGCGGCCTATACGGGCGTTGGAGGAGTTGCGCGCGATGGCAATGC
>CAJNDV010021668.1:23755-34518 GCA_905221635.1 Symbiodinium sp. CCMP2456
CCGACTTCGTCCCTCTAAGTTTGTGCCGGTCCCGACAGGAGTGGCTGGAAGAAGGCGGGGTCCCCGCAGACGCTGCAGCCGCCTGGACTTCGGCCGCCTTCGGCGCCTTCGCTGCAGACAGCGCCGGAGCCACGCCGCACAGATTTGCAGAGCTCCTTGCGGAGCAGACGCCTGGGGGCCTCAATGAGATCCTTGGCAGAGAGCCACACACTTTCTCCTGTTTACGCGGGCATCTAAGAGAAGGAAGAAACCGTCTCCGGCATAGACACACACACACACACACGCACATACAGTGTGTGTGTGTGTGTGCATGATTCAAAACAGATTGTCAGAATACTCGCACGCATGGGCACGGACAAAACCACCTGCACACCTGCACGCGTGCAGACACGCACCCATCAACAAACCCACCCAGGCGTGTAGCATTATTTGGGGTTTAACGATGTTTAACGTGTAGTCCTCAAGTTGTACTAGCATACCAGCAGACAGACATGTGCACATCCATAACCATGGCCGAGTATCCATAAGCATCTGGGATTGATCGAAGCTGCTTTCATTGAGACAACTGCTGGTTGGCTCTAGGACGGCATGATAGGCACATGGAAACCGCCACAGGTTGTTTGACAGATGTATCGGTCCAGGTAGACATGCAAGGTTGTTCGTTCCTTGCACAGGAAGCTGAAAGGTAGGCTTGGTAGTATTCGTTGGCTGAAGGAAAGTCTGGCAGCTTATGGAAGAAGACGGGAACAACGATGCACTGCGTCACGTGCTGGAGGCGGTGCACCACCGCCTCCAACATGGTGCTTTCGATGCCTCCTTGGCGCCCAAAGTGCAGCGGGCGCTCGGCGTTCAGGTTGGGGCACACAAAGGCACACGATAGCATGTTCTGGAAGGGCAAGACATACCAGTCACAGGAACCGTGCCATTCCAAACCCACAACCCGTAAAATGTCATTAGACAGACCTTGCCTGCATTCGGTCAAAGTGTATAAAAGCCCAGAGAGGAGGAGGTGAGCGGAGCATCTTTCATGGCGCTTCTCACGGCGTGGCTCTCCGTCTGGCGGCGGTGGCGACGGCGGCGGTCGGCTCTCTGAGCTCTGCTCCGAAGCGCGGGTTTCTGTACATACCTTGTCTAGGACATTTTCAGGTCGGTAGTTACCGTTATAGGAGCCTTATAGAAGGTCTACATACCTTATAGAAGCCTTATAGAAGCCCTATATACCATAAACTCCCCACCTGTAGTTCCCCTTGACCCGCTGCAAGGAGTTGCAGGTTGAATCAGTTGCAGGGCAAAAGGCGGTCGTCAGCTGAAGCATGCTGAAGCCATCTGGGGCGTCAGTGTCAAGAAGAGACACATCTCACCACTCTGTAGAACGGTTCATCATGGCCGATCATATTGATTGCAGCCATCTTTGGGTTTGAGTCATGAGATGCAACACTTGTGTTGCAGCAGCAGGCGCGCGCCGACTGCCTCTACTCGCATCCAGAAGGCCAGCGGCAGGGGCTATAGCCGGCTTAGCCGCAGCCTGCAAGTTTGGCCGAACTTGCCCGGCTCAACATGTTCCACCCCCATGCCTCACCTCGGAGAAGAGATAGAAGCCTCCAAGAAGCCTGTTCCCGTCATCATGGCCAGGGCGAGTAGCCGTCGGCTTGGAGCCGAAAGTGTGCTTCTTCTGCAGCAGCCCCAGTGCGGTGCAATGCCCGTGGTCAAAGTTTCAGACTTCCGGCTAGGGCCTGGGGGTGCACCTGATGTAGTGCGGGCTATAAATTAAGTAGTAGCAGAGCGCCTCGGAATGCGTTGCGGTTCTGCAAAAGCAAATCTCACCAGTCCGGCCCGAAGCATGGAGCTATCATGGCTTTGTGGTCTTGCTCGTGAGGTCCAGGTCTGTTGCAGAGGTCCTTGTGGGGTTTTGGTGGCGTCTCGTCTTTGCTGCTTGAGGTCTGTGTTGGCAGAAGTGCGATAGCCAGGAAGAGTACCCTGTTTTGCTTCTGCTGGAAACCAGTGTTCCGAATGATGGTAGTAATGTGACGAGTCATCGTGGCAAGCTTAGGCCAGCAATGCCAGACTCTGGACCAAGACGTCGAAGCAAACAGCGATGTGCTTTCAGCGCTCTTGTGACTTCACTTCTCGTTCATCTTGGCAAAGGTGGGCAGGATGGCCACATCGCCACCGAGTGTCCGAGGAATCCGGAAAGCCTCACCTACGACCGGCAGGATCGGCAAAGGGCGAAACACCTTAGATTGAATTCGAGTTGCAATAGGGTTAGAGGAACTCATGGTGGCCGTCCGCGATGAGTTAAGAGTCGGCGAAGAGAAGCTGACAAGACTTGAATGTCTGCCCCAGTTTGGTCTCCGTCCAGCTGCTCTTGCGCCCTTCACAGCAAAGTTTTGTCAGCAGCGATTCCAAACTTTCAGGCTGCCATGCGTGGCCTGGCGTTGCAGAACGTGGGGCGCCTGTCGGAGATGCTTTCCGGAGACAGTTACAGAGTCTGCAGCACCCCCAACAAGTGTACCGCCATGTGCTACCAGGACTCCTTTCAAAGAACTCCGAAGTACTTCCGTGTGCTCTGGGATGTTGGGTTCTGGGATGATATAGGCTCTTCGAGGGTCCAAGGGCGGCAGCGCGGGAAGCTGGGATCTCGGAAGTGAAAGTGTTCTCAACGCAACAAAATGACATAATATATCATATTGAAACAAGATATGAGATTGTGTAGCATAATATCATAGAATATACGCCTCGGCAAAAATGCAATGATTGAAACCCAAGAAGACAATATTCATACACCATCAGTGTATATGTATGTGGATGCATGTGTATATATATATATACACATACCTATGTATATATATATATATGTGTGTGTGTCTGAATATGTGTATATATATATATATACACACGCACACCTGAGTGTGTACACATGTTTGTATGTGTGTGTGTGTGTACACACACATATATATATATAGATATAGATATAGATATAGATCTAGATATATAGATATGTATGTATGTATGTATGTATGTATGTATGTATGTATGTATGCATTCATATGTATATGTATATCCATATATATATATATACATATGTGTGTGTTCGTAAAGAGTATTAATATATAGATTCGGTTACGTGCCCTGCCGCAGCGAGACCCTTGAGGATGGCACGTCAGAGAGAGGGAGAGGCCGTTACAGTAGCAAGCCAGCACGCAAGTTACAGAAGAGTGTAGTGTAGGGTAATTTAGTAGCACGGTATAGTCTAGTATAGTATAGTGCAGTATAGCATGGTATAGTATTTCATGTCATCTCATTGTGAAGAACGGGGTGTTTCAGTACAGCGCCTGATGCCTAACTCTCTAGGGGCAGATCAAAGCCATCACGGCGGGACGCTTGTTCTGATGCCACTGCGAAGGCCCCACCACTTATATCATGTGTCATGTGATCTACTTTCAGCATTGCGGGGGTTGGAGGTCTGAGCATCAGGAAACGATAGCCATCAACGAAGACTTCGCGTGCTTTGCCAGAAGAAGGAGTTCCGGCATGGACTTGCAAGCCATTAAAATCGTTGTTTGGGACCCTTGAACCTGAGTGCTCCGACAGCTGCCCCTGCTGCAGGGACTGCCCCGCAGAGGCGATGTGTTTCGCCGCCGCGGCCCCGGGCAGAGGGCGCGATATTGACGATGGTGACGATGGCGCTGCTGGTGGTGGTGGTGGTGGTGGTGGTGGCCGTGGTGGGTCTGCCGCTGCATTTCCAAATGACCGGGTGACCATTCTTGCAGTGCATGAGGCAATGGGCTTGACATAGACTTCCCCTGGTGAAGAGTACACACTGCTAAGTGCCTAAACTTTCCATGGTCCATGCGTGGGTTGCTTCCAGTTTTCTCATGCCTCGGCCGTGCCAGGGTGGCTCAAACTGTCCGCCAAAAGGATTTGTGTTGCGTATGTGCGATTCACGGGCTAAGCTTTTTGGTTGGGGCTTGATGTCGCGACTGTCAATGCACAGGAAAGACACCAAGACACGGTGTCCCGAAGGAAATTACTTGACCCAATGCCCAAGCAAGATGTTTCACTTTCTATATATGCTACGACCATTAATTGGATTCGAAGTACCGCGAGAGCCTTTTGGCAAGAGAAGCGAAGAGAGCCCCTCAGCTCCACCAGCACCGCGCTGTCAGTATGAAGCACGACTCAATAGCTTGGAATCTAAAAACCGACATGAGAGCCATGAAACACACGGCATCGGTTCGAAGAAGGGCGGCCGTCGCTGCAGTGGCTCTGGTGCTTCTGTTGAGACTGAAGGACGCGGGGGGCAACCGAGAGAAGCCAGGGGTGGTCCTGGGTTCAGGTCGAAGGATGAGCCTAGCTTTTGGCTCCGGTGTTGAGGTTTAGGGATTCCGTTGCGGCCCGTGGCTTCGAACCTTGGAGAACTTGTGTGCAGGACTTCGCCTTTGCCACGACGAAAGGGGCAGCTCCGTTGTCTCTTGTCCATGAGAGTCCATGACATATCTGACGCAGATTTCACACTTGTGCTCAGCATTGGGGCCAGGGGAGCTGGTTTCGGATTTCCGGCCTTCCCCAGACAGTGTCAGATTCGGAGGAAGCATTGAACCACGAAGACATCTGAGATGACGTGTCGCGAATCCCTTTGTCCACGTCTCCGCCTCCTTTCCGAGGCGTGATTTCAGAGTCGGCCAAGAGCTGCGAGGTTCGTGCTTGCAGCCTGCATCGGCGCGTCTGCACTCCCTGCGCCACCCAAAACGAGAGACGTCCAAAACGAGAGAACAGAGTCGCCACATAACTGGACGTGGGCCTATGGGTTCAGGAAATCGTGGGCCAATTCTGCAGCATCTTCCGGGGCAGTGGGTTTGTTGCTTTGGGTCTGCACGCCTGTTTGTTACTGTTACTGTCCGTGCGGTTATGTCGGGAGTAGGCTGAAAGCCGCAGGTGTTGTGTCCTACGTTGCTGACAAAGTGGCGATGGTGGATGTCGGCGCCGAAAAGGAGGGCCTCATACCTCTCTCGATGATAGGAGCTGCGGCTGCTGGCCCTGCGGGCAGCTGCTTTGACTGCGTTCGTGAAGGTGAAGAAGTCGAAGTCTGGGTAAGTCATATTTCCCATCCAGAGGACCTGCGGCGCAGCAAGCTCGTGCTCTCCATGGAGAGAGAGAAACCTTCGAAGCAAACTGGGCCAGTGGCCAATGTCAGCCAATTTCAGTCCATGCTGGGGAAGGTCTGGTACAATGGCACGGTCAGCCGACAGCGACCCTATGGCATCTTCGTGCAGATCAAGGCGCCTGCAGGCGACGGATTCATTGAGGGCCTCGTCCACCGAACGGAGTGCACGAGCAATGAGACCGTGGGTACCCAAGTGCAGGTGCGGGCTGTGCGCTTGGATCCCGAGAAGAACCATCTCTACCTCTCCATGCGGCCTGCCTCTGCCAAAGGCGTCGAAGCCAGGCCGCCTGGCTTCAGGGAGGGGATGGTTTCAAAAGTCGAAGGGATCCTAGTCCTACTACTTGGGCTTGGGGCCACCGCTGCTCAAGCAAGCAACTCCATGAAAAAGACAAGGAGGCAGACCTGCTTAGCCTCCCTTCCATTGAGCTTTTGTTCGCCCAAGAACAACATCAGAGAAGCCTGGAGGCACCCCCCCCCCGTACGCCCTGCCTCGAACAGGCCCCTCCCCCCCCCCCAAACACAGGCAGTCGACCAAAACAGAAAACAGGATGCCCATAGGGTTTTGGGGAATATTATAGTAGACTTACAACAAGGAACCCCCAATATAGTATGGGTAACTTTTTGGGATTACCTTATAGGATTCTAAATATAAACCCCCCAAAAGTTCCGTCCGCCTGGCTTTTTTCCAGGCTCGCCGCCTTCAAGGACCTGGCGAAGGCTCGCCAGGTGCTCCCCGGCACCGTCTTTCGTCAAAGCGGGAAGTTTGGAGCCTTCGTGGAGGCCTCCGACTGCTGGGCTGAGATTTCATATGGGGGCTTCCGAAAAGAAGGGGTACCTTATTTTGGGGGGTCCTTATAATAAGGATCCCACTATTTAGGGTACTAAATTATGGGGTCCCCTCTTTTCGGAAACCCCCAAAAAAAGGGCAGAAGGTTACTCTAAGAGGATAGTGTAAGGGTTGAGGGCTCTTAGCTAAGAAGATGAGTTCGAATAGGGTTACTATGGGGGTCACTACAACCAAGGCCTGGACAAGAGGAGGGGAAGACTTGGACTTGGCTTGCTTTGGGGGTTGTCGCCACATACACTGCAGAAGTTTCACGGTTTATAGGGTCTTCTGCAACTTCGCCAAAGGTTTTGGGCCCTTTTCGCTACTCTTTTGCGAAGGTTGCGCAAGGATGGGCTGAGATTCGGGTGATTAGGGCTCACGGTTTGGGAGTTTGCAGTCTGGCGGCTTGGGGAGTTGTGGCTTAGGCGACTGCGGGGTTGCCGTCGACAAACCCCCCAGGTTTGGGTTTAGGGTTTAGGGGTGAGACCCCAGGGCTTTGTTGTTGGCCTTTCCGGTGCTGCTAGCAGGGTTGACGTTCGCCGAGAGTAAGAATAGATGAGTAGAAAGAATCATCTGGTTTTCGGCCGCCTGGGTCAATGCCTGAGCACTACATAGCAAAATCTAACAATACTGGTGTATGTGATAACCTACCATAACATGAATGCCATAGATAGCCCTGTTGAGGTGCCTGCCTTGAGATGCTTCGCCCGAATTGTCCAAGTTGCTAGAGTCGTAACGGCAAACCCTGACTTCGTTTGACACCCCGTAAACCCCCACCCTGAAAGCCGAAGCCCAGCCCAGAGACTGTGGCAAACCCTTAGAACAACCCTAAACCCTAAACCCCCCAAACCCTAATACCCTAAAAACATGGATCCTCGCCTGGCTTGTCCGAGTTGTGAGAGTGTAATACCCTAAAAACCCTAACTTGTCCTCTTCTTGCGAACTGGCCGACGTTTCTTCAAGCGGCGCAGAGTGAAGGTTTCCCACCCCGACGGCACCAACGTCGTTGGCCTCGTCCCATCTCAGGAGAAGGACCGTTCAGAGTTGTAGTTCTGAGTTTGAGCTCAGACCAATTGCTGGCTCATGCGATTCTTTCAGTCTGGGGCCACCGCTCTCAAAACAGCCCAGGCCTTGAGATCTCTCGGATGTGTAAAGTCCAAGCCCCGAGGCTATGCTAAGCCCATGGACGTTTGGACTTTCAGCCGAAGTGAAGGGCCCGGAGCAGAGGCCACGAGCACGAGCAGTCTTGAAACAGGGCCGCCCAAGCCTATCCTCTGAAATTGATCGTTCCCTAAACCCTAAACCCTAAACCCTAAACCCTAAACCATTCACAGGGCCCTGGCAACGGCTCGCAAGTTCTAGACGCCCAGATCTTGGCCAGGAAGCTGTTCCTCCACGCTCGCTGGAGGACCTACACATTGGCGCCCTGGCAGAGTTCGGGAAAGAGAGTTAGGAGATGAGAGTTTCGGAAAATAGGAGACCCTAATATAGCACACTAAATAGTAGGATTCTTATTATAACGACCCGAAGAAGGAACCCCCAATAGGATGTTCTATCGATGCTCTGGCCGTTTGGGACTCCAGGGCCCGGAAAGAACAGCTGGAACTGTTCCGGCCATGAGCCTTACATTCAGGAAAGAGCCGTTTCCCAGCCAACAGCATACCTGGCCCTTGGGTAGCCAGGCAAGTGCAAAAAGTAGGTAACTAGGAAGACTGATGCTGATACAGGAATTCATCATCACCTTTCCCCATTTATCTTCAAGGAGAGTTTGAGACCTCCCCGAAGCTGTCGCCGAGGTCAGGAGCTGACAGGCCAGAGCCTCAGACGGTCCGGCGGGAGAGAGGTTGAGGGTATATATCATATTATATTATATATCATAGAATATTATATTATATTTGGTATGGTTATATTATGTACACCTCAGGAGCTGAGGCCACCGACAGCTGACAGAGGGACATAGGGTCGGGTTGCAGCGACGGCTTGGCATTTGGGGGATCTTTGGCGCAGAGGAAGCCTCTGCTGGTCAGGATTTTTGACATGACATGGCGCTTTGTGGAGGTGTGGTGATACGGGTGCAGCCTGTGGTGCTCATTGACGTGGGCCTCAAGATCAGAGGCGTGCTGCCAGCTGGGAAGATAAGCTCCCACAATGAAGCGGACGAGGTGCCACTGCCGAGCTTAGTCGCTGCGCTGCGAGGCTGCAAAGGTTCTTGGCACATGCTCGAGCTAAGGATCGCGTGAACCTCGGCGATCGGGTTCAGGTATGGGTCAGCGAGATCCGCTACAAGAGCAACAGGCGGGATCGTCCGACGCTGATCCTGGCGATGGAGAAGAACAAGATCTACAGCCTCTGGAACTCCGGGCCGGTCGCGAACTTGGAGGATTTCCAGGGCCTCGATGACCAGGAATGGTATACAGGCACCCTCACCCACAAGATGCAGGCCAGTTACCCCATAGCTGCTAGTTCTTCACAGCCATGGTCTGTGCATTCAAAGAAGAAGAAGAAGAGTTGAGGAATCCTGAGATGTGGGAGCCGCGGGTTTAGGGAAGGTGCCCCGGAAGTTACATTACAGAGCCAAGATGTTCATTTGGGGGCCGGGGCCACCGTACAAAGGCGAAGCCTAGGGCCTAGGCCGTACTTCCGAAGCCAAATCGCTGTTCAGGCCGGATGGTTCGTGAGTGTTCCCTCCCCTCTGGCAAGTGGGGAGCCGCTGAGCCGCCACGGCTTGGTCTACCTTCCGGTGCCTGAGCAGATCCAGCAAAAGGATTTTGCATTGTGAAGATGCTGTTCGAAGGATTTACATGGTTTGCAGCGTCTTTGTGCCAAGTAGGTGCACGAAAGGTTCTCTAAGGCGTGTGCCTCAACCCCAACGTGGCAGTGCACCCATTCTAACTTGGGTAAAGCTTGGCATTTGGCTCTGACCCTGTTGCCTTCCAAAGCCTAAAACTATAAGCCCTTTGCTACTGCTACTACGTCCCCTTCGAAGGCCGTCAACCATCTGCCTAGCAGTCACACGCTGCAGTCCCCAACCCCACACATCCCTGAGGAGTGCAAGGGTGATGCTGAGATCGGCTCGTCTGTGAAGGCCGGCGTTCGTACTAGATGTACACTTACACCAGTGCACAGCTGCACATCCCTCCAAGCAGGGTGACAAGGTTGGCAAAAGGTGGTGGCCTTCTAGAGATTGCTCGGAAGCCTGGCCCGCAAGCCCTGCTTTGAGCAGGTTCGAGTTCTGGGTGTGGACTTGGAGAGGGGGCATCTCCACCTCTCAATGCGGACCTCCCCGCGCCTGGGGCCGCCATTACGGGACAGAAGCAGCTTCAACTTCAGGTTTCACCATGTTTCACCGGGGCCAAGGGGCGTGTTCGCAGCCTTGGAATTCTGATTGACATTGGCCTTGGTGGTGCGAGCTAGCGTATTGCTTGAGTTTCAGGGCGTGGAGGACCGTCGGACCTGCTTTGAGGCATTGGAGTGAGGGCTGGAGACTTGTACCTGCATTAGTAGCGCGATGGAGAGTCCTCGTATAAGAGCTTCGGTGTTGATGTCTTTGGCTTCAGCTTGCGGGTTTCGGGGGCTAGGGTGCAGGTCTACGGATGTCAGGGTAGAGCATGGGTGGTTTCCATTATTGTTTAGTTCATGTTCGAGCAGCTCATGGGGCTAGCTGCTTTTAGAAGCAGCCGGGATCGCCAACATGCAACTCGAAGCCTTTCCAGGGCCACTGACTCGGTTGGAGGGAACGGGGGTGGTGTCTGTGCTGCTTTGTAGCTGCAAAGCTTTCGCTGTTCGTGTATGTTCGTGTCCCGTCTTGTTGTGATGCAACATTCGCCCTTGTCGTGCTGCTTTTTTAAATCCTCCAGTCGACGGGTATGAAGTGGGCTAGAAGTTCAAAGTGGGGTCACCAAAAGCTTTTCCCGCGAACCGAAGCCATGAATGGAAACAGGAATCCGCACCCACCCAGACAAATGACTCTAACGGCAGGCCGCTGAGGGGAACCGAGGCAAAGTTGGCGCTGATCCTCGGCAAGAGGCTTTCACTTCGGATGACGGGTCCCATCAAGGAATTTGGGCTTCGCTGGATGCATCAGGGGGGCGGGCACGGTGCGGGTTCTCTTGCCTTTCAGCATAGTTGAGGAGCCTCCTGTTGCGGATTTGGCTTTTTGCAGCGAGTTTGCAAGGCTCCCATCGGTTGTTTACATTGTAAACCACCTGAGCAAGTCTTGGGCTTCAACTTTATACGTGACATCTTACCGCAACCTCGTGTTGGAGAGGAAGTGCCCCGTAAACCGCGGCCATGACAGGTGACTCTCGAAACTATGGGTCTCTTCTGTAGAGTGACGCCGGTGGATTCAACGAGGGGATATGGGATAACTTCTACCGTCCATGTCAGCAGCGCGCTCGTTGGCCAAAGCATCCCAAGTTGTGTTTCTCTTGGGTTGAGGCTACACAAAGCTTCCCTCATGCATGCTTTCTCTGTCGCTGTGGTCTGCCTGTCACCCTTGGGCCCAAATCCGATGAACAAGTCTGCATGCTGCAGTCAAGGCATCTTCTTGGATCTAAAGTCGGCTCCAGGGCTATAAACTTCAAGTCTTGAGACTGCAGAGATATTTCTCGTGTGGGTCATGCAGGAATTTGCCCATCAATGCATGGCTCCGGTTTCTGTATCGAGATGGTACTCAGAGTAACCCTTATCTCGAAAGCCTTGACGGGATACGTATTCTGTCTTGTCTCCTAAACCCTAAACCCTACACTCGGAACCTCATTGCCATGCCTGCCT